>JBAGKK010041542.1:0-10494 GCA_037177015.1 Euceroptres primus | reverse complement strand
GGAACGCAAAAAGCGTTCCTTTGGGATTTTTTACTTCCGCTGACTTTTTTTTCGTATTTTAATTTCTACCATTTTATTTATATGGTATAATTTATACCATATTTTAATTTATATGTTGTTTTTCCTATTGACCTTCCGCTTTCTCACTGTTTTCAATATTTATTCCTCGTCATATATATTTCAAATTGAAGGCCTCTTTTTGAGACAATCTTTTTTCTACTTATTTTATTCTTGAATTTTTTACGAAATATTGTGAACTTTTACCATGTATTATTATTTAATTATGATTCACAATATTATAGATTTTCTCCTTTACCAATTTTTCAATAACTTTCAGACCTATCCTAAAGTGGTAAACGCAGTCTGTTAAAATTTCACTGACTTATTTTTTTCCGTGTAACGCGGTCCCTATTAGTTAACTCGGTTTCCCGAATGAAGGCCCTAATAATAATAGGGAAAAATAATCAGGGCCCCATAATAGCCGTATTAAAATCGCCACACGAGATATACTAATCATGCCGTTTTACTTTCCAGCAAGCAAAGCAGGTTCATACATTTTTCCAGACCAAATAATAGAAGAAGAATGGAACTGATGAAAAGTGGACTAGTTATGATGTCGCAGTGTAAAATCATCCCCTACAGAGACGAGAAAAAGCTCGCATTTCTAACACGAAGTTGTAAACATGCAATAGTGACTGATGATATTACGCGGCGTGGAATTTAAACTGGAATGGAACAAAATGACAAAGGAGCGTTGCACAATGAGTAGGAGTATCGAATGCAATGGTCTGTTTCCATATGTATAGGGGCTGCGCACTCATGCTTGGCACTTGCATACCTATACAGACGCGAATGTTTATGTACTTGTTTGTGAACTGTGCGTTAATGCGTGAAGATGCGTGAATGCGCACGAGCGGCTTAATTTTGCACTGAGCCACTACGGTTATTCAAGTACGCGAGCTTGCTCGCGTATGGGACACAGAATAGCCCCCGGGATTCGCCACCTTTTGTCTTAGCACAATGGCGGCAGAGGCACAAAAGTGACTAAGTGCCCATAATACCAGCCATTATATGCCTCTTTCCTCGTATTCTCAATGCGTTCGACACAGTAGGTACTATATGAAAATCTTTCAATGTGCAAAGACATTTTCCTAAGTAAAAGATGTTAAAGGTTTTGAATTTTTTACCTGGTTGACACTCACTAACATCATCTAAACATTTTCCTAAGTGCTGAAATAGATGAAAGCAGTTTCCTAAGTTTCTTCTATAGCTAAGCATTTATCAGCGTTATTAGTCAATCTTGTTTGACAGGAAATGAAAACCAAGTTTAATCATCATTTGCATTTTTAAACACTACTTTAATGTTTAATTTTCATAGTGATTTGGTATCGCGTAACTTAATAAGTATATCTCAGGTGAAAAAATCGTGTATAACACAGACACACAAAAAAAGCGTGCGGAGCCAAAAAAGCGACCTACTCTCTAAATCTGAATTAGTAGTTTTCTACTAATGAAATAGTGCCGAATCGTTTACCAAGTGCTTTAGTAAGCATGTCTACTAATTTTTAGTAGAAAACTACTAATTCACGTAGTAAGGGTTACTAATTTATTTAGTAAGCCTTACTAAGTGAATTAGTAGTTAATTAAGTTAGTTGGGGTTAGTTAGTTAAGGGTTACTAATTTATTTAGTGAACCTTACTAAGTGAATTAGTAGTTTTCTACCATTAATTAGTAGTTTTCTACTAAAAATTAGTAGAAATCCTTACTAAAGCAACTGGTAAACGATTCGGCACTATTTCATTAGTAGAAAACTACTAATTCAGATTTAGAGAGTATATAGCATTGTAGGATTGATCTAGCAGAGTCAAAATCTGCATTGATTGGAATTTTCTGCTTACCAGATTTTTTTATTCGAGTTTGAATTTTTAGTTTAGGTCAAATTATCCCAAGTAGGCCACCATAAATCGTAAGTCGTCTTTTTTCGCTGTAAAATGAATTTTTTAACCCCTTGACTGCCGGTAACAAAGATTCTTAACATTTAGGACTTTTCCCAGACTGTCGGAAAAAGACAAACCTTTGCCATGAAATATTTTAGTGTATTTAAGTCTACAGCTGTGTTAGTTAACAATTAAGAGTATTTATATATTTTAGAATATGCTGAGCACGATTGCATAGTCGGTTTAACAATTTTTTGTGTCTGGAAATTAATATGGCTGCTCAAAAACCGCGTTTTTCCCGATTTTTTGAAAACTTTGCCATGAAGTACTTTATTGTATTAAGCCCTTTTCCCGAATTGCAATAATGTTACACCCCACATGATGGATGAAAAAGTATGTTAAGGCATACAGATATCTTTAAAAAATCAGTATGTAGTTACAACCCTTGAAAATCACTCTTGAATTCACAAAAACTACCTCTAGTGAAGAATATTCGTTTACTTATTGTTTCATATACTAACATTCAGTTTGCATTCAATAAAATATTCATTGGAATGCAAAGAGGAGTTTTTTAAGACTATCAATACACCCTATCCCTTGTAATCCACCCTGATGAGGAACAAACCACCTCATTTTACTTCAATACACACTTCTTCAGAAGCCAATAATTTTACACCCCACGTGATGGACGAAAAAATGTTTTAAGACATACAGATATTATATAAAATATTCATGCAGCTACAAGACTTGAAAATCACCCTTGAATTCACAAAAACTACCCCTAGTGCAGAAGATTCGTTTACTCATTGTTTTATATACTAACACTCAGTTTTCATGCAAGAAAATATTCATTGCAATACAAAGAGGAGTTTTCTAAGACTGTCAATACATCATACCCCATGTAGTCCACCCTGATGAAAAAAAAACACCGATTTTACTTCAATATACACTTCTTCCAAATGCCAGTAATATCAGAAACCACGTGATGAATGGAAAAATGTGTTGAGATAGTCGCTGAATCCGAATTTGCAATGAAAACTACCAAATTCAAAGCATTTCAAGTTTTAACATTAAACTGACGTTAAAAGTAGCATTTCTTGCGCACGTATAAAAAAACAACATTTTCCTTTTGTTATAAATAATTTAGTGAACAAATGTGGTTTCTTCAAAATTGGATACTTTCTGTTGCGTCAGTTTTTTTCTAAAAAATCAACTAAAATTACCTTGCTTTTGGCTCAGTACTGTCGCAAACTTCCAACGGACAACTATTGTTTATTATTCTGATAATTTTAGCTAAGAAATGCATAACTTCGTGAATAACACAACAATGGTTGTCCAATGGAGATTTGTGACAGTACTGAGCCAAAAGCAAGGTAATTTCAATTGATTTTGTGAAAAAATTAAATCTTTGCAGTGAAAATTGACAAAGTTATGCATTTATTAATTAAGGTTGTTTAAACAATTAACAATTGTTGTCTAATATCAAGTTATCATTCAAGAGAACCATTGACAAGATATCTGCAGAAGAAACGCATTATATTTATTAGATAATGGTCCAAATGTGCATTTTTTTATAAAAATTGTTTAAATAATGACTATATATTGTTTATTTCCATTCAGTTTCTTATTACACTTTATTACACTTACATTTTTTCCAAGAAATGTCAGCTTGAAGCAACAGAAAGTAGCCAATTCCCAAAAACCACATTTGTTCACTAAATTGTTTATAAAAAAAGAAAAATGTTGATTGACATACATTTGCTTGATCAATTATCGACCCACATTCAGAAAATCCCCATCAGGAGTTTGAACTGCAATTTTGAATATTCGGCAGTCTGGGCATGTTTCTTGAAATTGGATCGGCGCAGTCCTGGGTTAATAGCCCCTATGTTCGAAAAGATTTCCCCAGGTTTTGGTCAAAAACAAAATTTTCTTGCAAAAATTGTTAACAATAAAAATTTAATATTACAACATGATCAACATTTTTCTCGTGAGCGGTTAAACGGACTTTGATGATTCTTAAGTTGAAATTTTTGTTTAAAAACGTACATTCCAGTAATCTTTCTTCCTAATATAAAAAAACTGAATTTGTTTAACAAAATATAAATTATTTATAAACAAATTGAACTTTTTTTTCTCAAAAGAAAAATTTTTTTGCACGTTGTTCTACATTTTTTCTGGAGAGAAATGCGAAAAGAAACACTAAGTAGTTTATATTATAATAGAAACTACTTAGTATTTCTTTCTTTTTTTGCACGTTATTGGGCATTTCTCAGGAACCTTTCACTATTGCGTCCCGCAAAGATATCTATAGGTAGTTTTAATAAATATCAAATTATATCAAATATATCAATAAAATTTATGTACTTTAATTCTTGTAGACATACTTGGGACTTCGGATGTATTGGAAAGGAACAATTTTCAAAAAACTCGCAAGATACTCATCAGCTAGAACCTTCTTTTGCATGCTAAACTAAACGGTGTAAGCCAATACAATATCATTTCAACTTATTTTCATGAAAACATGTTGATTAACCTCTTTGAAAAAATCAAAAATTAAGTTTTCTCAAAAACGGCCTAAGTGATTTCTTTTCTTTTTGGTCACACAAAGTACATCCGCGAAGTTTTTGTCAGTGATAGATATGAGTGTGAATAATTTATTCGCAGAGATAAAACTTTTTTTAAAAATGTATAGTCGGAAATACGCGGGTTTGAAACAGGTATTTTTTGCTAATTTTCAGGTTTTCGGAGACAAAAATCTGGAGGAATAAAATTTGATGAGCAATTTCACTGAATACCGTACAAAAAGTTGGTATTAATCTTTATTTTCAAACAAGTTTTTAAACAAAATTTTACCGAAACAAAATTTTCCGTAGTGTATTTTGCTTGTAATAAATTATCAAACTTCACGAAAATAACACATTTTGACAGACCACTTCAAACACATTTTCCTCTCCTATTTCAAATATAACTCCAAAATAGCATTATAGATAATAAATTTAAATCATCCCTAATCGTACTGTTTTTCTCCATTTAATTTTAAATAAATAACTTTAGTGATTAATTCATTTTAAAAATGACGTATATCGCCATGTTTCACACGTCCACATGTTTTCAAAAATCTTTTCTGGCTTAATGAAAAATAATTTATTATACTTAGAATACACGAATCGAATCTAGAAATATAAGAAATAATTATAGACCAATTTAAATTTTTTTAAAAATATGACAGCAAGCGTTTCCAGATGATCATTCATGGAGTCACCCTGAGGCAAAAAAAAAATTTAGAATTTTGTTCACCATTGATCGGCTTCTCGTGAGGTTCGCAAGAAAAGTGAGAACTTTTTTTTTAATCGGTTAATATTAACCAGATCCCCTGAGACTCTGAAGTTTCCCATAAGATTAACATGGGGGAAAAAATGTGTGTACTTTTTTTAAACAAGAAAATGAACAACAATTAATCATCTGATAAAAACTCTTTAAGGAATATGAATTTATCATTTATTGTTAATTTCAACTCCCCTAAACCACTTTTATAGTGCCCCAAAATCAACCCCCATAACAGGGCCATCATAGTTTGGCAGAATATTGACATTAATTATTACTTTCTTCTCATTTTTTTTCACAGATCCGTATTTTATTTCATTTCATTGACGTTTATTCATTCTAATAGTCCGAGGACGAATAACAGTATTACAAAATGTTAAGCTTAATATATATTACAAATAATATTATATATAACTTAAAGAAACTACTTGAGCATCGCGGAAAGCAGACAATCGATTGCAGAATTCACAATTACTAATTTTCAATAAAATTAGTGACAGCTTGAAGAAAGTAAGTAATTTATTATTGTTTACACAATTTTTATTTTTTTAAATAATTTATTTTTTCACAACTGTGAATTGATGTGAACTGATTATTAATTGTTTAAACAATTGATTAAAATTAATTATTTAAACAATTGGTTAAAAATAATTGTTTAAACAATTGATTTAAAATTAACTGTTCAAAAAAATTCCATAAAGCTGGAAAATGTCGAAATTAAAATAATTTTATGATACTTGTTGCATATTTTACAAAAAACTATGATTTTTTATCGAATTCAGGTTAGAAGTTTTATTTCAACAATTAAACATTGTTTAAACAACTAAAAAACAACTGAAATGTATTCGTTGACACTTAGTGTTGATTAATTAGCTTGTAGCATTGAGAAAATACCATAAATTCACAATATTTATGGAAAAATAAATTATTTAAGTAAATAAAAGTTGTTCAAACAATTTCCAGAAAGATCGAAAAAGTGTAAATTATAATAATGTTATGAAAATTGGTGAATATTTTACAAAACACTCGGTATAGTTTTCTATCGAATTTAGGTTAGAAGTTTCATTTCAACAATTAAACATTGTTTAAACAGTTGAAAAACAACTGAAATTTTTAATTTTTATATCTGGATATGGAATAATTATTCTAATGAGACATCTATTTACAATATTTTATTTTAGAAGATTAAATTTTAAATTATTATTTTATTTTAAAATTATTATTTCTTCCATCTTAGTTTTTCTGAAAACTTGGACTGGATAAAATATAAATTTAAATAATAATAATAATTATTATTATTAGGAACGATTGTTTTGTGCCTTTGGGTTCTAGGATATTGATTATGATGTTAAATCAACTTTTTTTCTAGGTTGTATCCGAGTTCTTTTTAATTTAATTAGATATTAACATTAAATGCTCGATGATATATGAGGTTCATTTAAATAATTTTTTCAAATATACAATACAACCGAGAAAAAAAGTTGATTTAACATCATAATCAATTTTAGACCCCAAAGGCACAAAATCATCGTTCTTAGTTCAAAGGAGGGTCGCAATAACGTCAAAACTGTATTATAAATATTATTATTTTATTTCGGAGATCTTTCTCTCGATATCAATATGATAAATTAATTATATTACTTTGAAAAAGATTTTTATCTATAATTTTATATTTATTCTTTATATTTAATGAAATGATTAATTATAATAAATGTTGACTCCATGATGATTAATTAGCTTGTAGTATTGAAATGTACCAACAATTCACAATATTTATGAAAAAATAAATTGTTTTTAAAAAAAGTTTAAACAATAAAAAATTACTTAAAAACAAAATAAAATCGAGTGATTCATTCATTAATGTGAATCTGGGGAAAAAATGGGGCAAAAGTGATAATTAATGTCAATATTCCGCCATACTATGATTACTCTGTTGTGGAAGTGGATTTTGAGGCACCATAAAAAGGGTTTAGGGGAGTTGAAATTAAAAACCAAAGATAGATTCATCTTCCTTAAAGAGTTTTCATGAGATGGCGAAAGTATTGCCTACGGTTGATCATACATTTTCTCGTTTCTAGAAAAATGTACAACAATTGTTTCCCCATGTAGATCTTGTGGAGAATTTCAGCGGCGCAAAAAAAATTTGCAAATCTCACAAGAAACCGATCAACAGTGACTAAAATTTCAAAAAATTTTGTGTTGAAACATCCTAATCAAGATGTAGCGAACAAATGACAACTTTAAAGAAATTATGCATTCAAATTATTAATTTCACTACATAGCGCACTCAAATTTTGTTTTAAAACCGGACTTGATTAACGCCGTACAATGATTGTATTCATTTTATTTTTAAAAGTAACATTGAAAATGGGAGTTGAAATTAGTATAGCCCAGTTAGCCATTGTTGAGTCGACCATGACGCACGCCCAGCACCTGGAGGATTCTCAATCCACGATGAGGTATAACAATAGCTAGGAAGAAATTGGAAAAAACATACTTAAATCGATATTTAATCAGAGACCCCACTGTTCGGAAGCAAACACAATAAAAGCATTATCATTCGGAATGAATCACCTTAAGTTCAGATTTCAATTATTCTTCTTGCACAATTTTAACCCTGCATATTGCATAAGAAAGTAATATAAGTAGTGATGAACTGTATTCTTCACGACTGCCATACGAAATATTTAAATATGATAGACAGACAATTTTTCATTTATGCTCGAATTATTGATAGGCGTATTCTATTCAGAGTTAAAAATGAAACGGCAACGTTGAAACCAATATCGATTTCTTCCGCCCTAGAAGAGAACCGTAAGTGCTTCGATTAGCGAATGTCCGATCGGGTCTATTAATCTTCAATCTGTCTGACAGAATGGCGTGAATTATGCAGCGCCCAGCCAGACGCATTGATTTCCTAAGCGAGACGTGGAAATATTATTCGAATAACTCAAAGTAATGAGTAACCATCCACCTCTGAGGATGACGCCGACGCGAAATGGGTGCACTTTAATTTGCTTTTTATCTTAATGTTCAAAATCACGTGAAAGAAGAAGACCGAAGAGTAGGAAAATTGTAAAAAGAAGAAGACAAAAAGTGAGAAAAAGTGAAGTAGAAAAAGAAGGATTGCACGACCCCCTTAATCGGGTCTCAAGGAATTCGCAGTCTTAGGAATCTCCTATGATACGTTTCTTCTGCAATGGGGATTGTGATTTAAGAGATTCATTTCTTCGTTCGTAGCAATTTCGCGATAAACCTCTATTTCTGATCTTGCTAAGTATACATTTAAAATAGAATGGTCCCCTAAATGGGGGATGTCGTAAAAAATATCCCTGAAAACACTGTAAAACGAAAGTCTTACTTCAAGTCTAAATATCTTCTAAATAACTTCTTTTAAGGTGTAATTATAGACTCATATGCATTCTATTTTGGCTGAATTTAAGATGCAAGTATTTAAAACTTTTCTTTTAAAAGAATTTTTCCTTTTTCGAAAACATAAAGTATGTTTTTCCTCTAAAGTATATTTTTTCAAAAAACGTCAATACGCATTAGGGTTAGGCTGAGGATGACGTAAAATGGATATGTAGCATCCACAGGAAAAACGAATTTTTACCCTGACTTCATTGTGATATTTATCTGCAACAAAAATTAACTTCACAGGGTAAATTTTACCCAAATATCGGTTAAATTCTCTTTTGTTTTTCCATGACAACACATGTATTTTAAAAGCTGTGAAGTTGTCCGAATAAAAATTTAGCCCTCTAAAAATTATCTGCAACAAATTTTATGCTTAGTTTTTTGTGACAAAAAAAATTATTCTATTCTATTCTATTTTCTTACATACAAGGTAACCTAAACTATGAGAATTAAGAAAAATATCCAAGCCAATTGTGATTTTTATTTCGAATTATCTATTATTGGATTAGTATCCTGTATACGTGCGGAAGTGCTTCATCCCTTGGTTCAAGTCCAGGAATTCTGTTCGTTTTCTTGGTCTCTCTCTGATTTAATTCAAAATTTATTTCCATCTGATTTAAAAACTAAGTTCTGAAAATTGCTTTCAATAGGTAATCTTTGTCCCTCCTTTCACTTTCTTGGTATTTTCCGGAATTGTTTATGAAAATTTCGAAAAGTAATAATATTGTCCTTGAAAATTATGTTCGAAACAAATCAAGAGCTTTCCCATAATATTTGAGATAAGTACTTCACACAATGTTAATACAAGCAATTTTATCTCACCAAAAAAATTTCATGCAATAAAAACTCCGCCAAGAACATGAGTTTCAGCAATATTAATATTTTATTTATTTGAATTACAGGTAACCAAAATTATAAAATTAAAAACAAAGCTAAGTACTATAATAGTGGAAAATTATTTTCATATAAGTATTTTATAATATAAATATGTAATATTTATATTATATATAATATAATATAAATATACATAAAAAATTAATTATTTCATTAAATATTCAACTACTATTATTATTCATTATTATTCAATTATTCCATTATTTTAATTTAATTTTCATAAATGACAATTTTTACTTTATAAAAAGTGAAACTGATACATTAGAAATAGAAATAGTACATTTCGGTACGTGTGTGAGAGGTGATTATTTAGCGCACGAAACGTTTTTCGCACGAGCGAAGCGAGTGAGAAAAGTCAAGTGCGCTAAAAATCACCTTTCACACAAGTAACGAACAGTATTTTATACCACGAGAGCCGAAAAATCATGTCAAAGTTGAGATTTTGAGGTTAGAGTGGTATAAAATATTTTTTAACACATTTGGCTGCCTTGTTTTATTATTATAATGATAAGACCGACAAATTTATTTTTAAAAAATCTGCCTGGCCCCCTTCGGGGGCGCGGGCACATTCTCATCGCGCGCTTCGCTCGCAAGTTTGAGAGCGCCTAGGGCGCGCGGAGTGGCCGTCGCGCTTCGCGCTCCGATCCTTATAGCTCGCGAAGCTCACCTCGCTCGCTAGTTTCAGCGCGCTTTCGGGCTGGCGGAATATTCGTCGTTCTTTGCGCAGAGTCAAGTTTATTCCTCATGATTTACTTTTACCTGATATTGATGCTTCAATATATTCTTTATTATTTTCCACAATTTCAGCAAGAAACTTAAATTTCTCTCTTATTAAAATAGTATTGAGCGCCCCTAGGGCTCGCGATTATGCTTGCGACTCAGTAACATTTTATTGATTCTTTAGAAATTAAATCATGTT
>JBAGKK010041541.1:0-28873 GCA_037177015.1 Euceroptres primus | reverse complement strand
TTTGAATCGCTCTTTCATATTAAAAAGGAATTAAATTTCTATCTGCAAAATTGGAATTGTTATTAAGCTTCAAAGTGAAGCGTGAATCGCCTGTTTCGACATTTGCGGATGACCAGACCGTCTCTTCAGTCGCTTCTACTGAAAAATTTGCCTGCTAACCCTAAGGTCTCTTTCCTTGCGGAACGACACATGTATAGATATGAGGCTCTGAGAATGACACCTAGATAAAGCTCACTTGAAGTTGGCTCCTAAATTGTGTTCTTTTCAGTAAGTAAGTAAGTAAGTAAGTAAGTAAGTAAGTAAGTAAGTAAGTGAGTAAGTAAGTAAGTAAGTAAGTAAAGAAGGAAGTAAGTCTCACACACAGACAGAGACATACAGACAGACAGACAGACAGAGAGAGAGAGAGAGAGGGGGGGGGGGCACTTGTATGTAATAGCTTCAAGAAAATTATATATGCTCTACTTATGCCAGACCCGCATCGAAAGAGATTTTTATTGCACATGTATTTTAACAGAGTCATTATTTACGAATATTATACGTAAAAAAACTATAATAAAAACTAGAAAAAATTATTTATTAATAATAATTAACTATTTCTATTATATTTCGAGTGATAAAAAGTAAGTAAGTAAGTGAGAGAGTAAGTAAGTAAGTAAGTAAAGAAGGAAGTAAGTCTCACACACACACACACACACACAGGCAGATTTATTAACTGTTTTTTAAAAATGTATTGTTGTAATTGATAGTGTAAAATATTTTCGAATAATTATTTGAATTATAAGAATAGCATTTTTTGGGACAAGAAAGTAACCTTTTGATGAAATGAATTTTTTTTCTTCAGATGAGAAAAACTGAAAATGAACCAGAAACTTAGGAGGCTAGAGCTTAAATATTGGATGTTAACTTATTAACTCACCAGCGACTACAACCAGCCAGAAATTCCAGCCAAAGTTGAAAATGAGAATGGAGCCATCAATATGAGCCACCAGTGGCTCATATGGCAAAAGTTTCCAATAAATGAGATTTGTAAAGAGCAAACAGAGGCCAGTGAAAATCATACTGTACGCTCCATAACGAGGTACCACGACCAATAAAAGGTTCATCAACATCCACGATGCAAAAGATGTCCTAGAAAAATACAATTTTGCATTATGAATTGTTTTTCAATTACCAAACATTCTTGTTGCAATTGTATGAAATTGACAAGCTACATATAGTATAATGACTATAATATAGTCATATATATATAGTATAATGACTATAATATAGTCATTCGCTCCTGTGTGATTAAGAACACATAATTGAGAATTCATAATCATCAATTCCAAATGAAGCGTGAAGATAATTACATATCGCAATAAAATTCAAACAGCAGTAGTAAACTGTAGTAAATTGTAAATATTGAACACGTGCATTAAATTTCAGAGAAAGTATTATAAAGAACTCCTAAAAAGACTTTTTTATGGTGAGAGAATGATGTTTCATAATATTACAGAAATTTATAATAATTGCAGTGTGCAACAGATAATTAGGCACTTTTTTATTATATCACTCATGCATATTGATATTTATGTACGTGTGTTATATTTATATCGCCAGTTTCACTGCAAGTTTCACTAGAATAATTTTGATAATTACGTGACGGAGAGTCGTAAACAATAAAATATTTATAAGCTATGACTTTCCTTTTTAGGCGATACTCAAATTTCTCTTTTTTCAAATATTACTTCTTGTGAAACCTTTCAATTTTTCAAATTTTGTTTAAGATTTTCATTATTCCAAAGTGCTAACGAATTATATAAATTTTTTTTTTTATTAAGGAAATTGGATTTTGAAATTCGGAAAATTGATCTAACTTACCACAACATTATCGAAGCATAATATCCAGCCTCTCGATATTTGCTACCCCACGAAAAACCCTCTTGATGAAAACTGAAATATTCAACCAGTGAAATAATTGGAAATGGGGCACCTTGAGAAAGTGATTCTTTAAACATATCCTTCATTTCGTGTGGTGTTCTCCAAAAAAATCTTTCATTGTATTCCACATCAGCCACATCCATATTTGTTGGTGTATCTAACGCAAAGAAGAATTTTAAAATCAAGATTTTCAGATATGGTCAGAACCACTTATTGTGATTTCACATCAATTTCTTTTTTACTCGGCAGTATCCAAGATTCAATTTTTAATTCTAAGACAAGGGAACTAAATACGGATCTCGGAAAACTCTTGTTTTTGCCTCAAATAAATATAATTACAATAGTATATTGTGTGACAAGTGCGGAAAATAGGCAGTTCCAGAACGAGTGTGAAGTGTGCAACAAGAGCCAACGGCAAGTCGTAGGCGAGTTGAAGGTGAGCCGAAGGCGAGCCGTAAACGAGCCGACGTGTCAATTTGCCTAGTTTCTGCAAAAGCCGCACACGATATTTTTTGTAATAAGTACAAGGAATGTACTTTTATAGGGCGTATGTGAGTAGGCCGAAATAGTAATGTACAACATAACTTCAGGGCGGGTGTTAGGTTCGCAACCCGACCCTGTGCCAAAAGTGACGAGCAAAAAAAACAACAAAATGTGCTAGTTCCCTTACAAAAGTGTAGATAAAGTTTACAAGCATATTAAAAACACTTTCCCACGTCGCTGCGCATGCGCACAGTACAAAAACGAAATTTCTGTCCTCTGCGCATGTGCAACAACGTGGAAATGTAACTTTCCCACGTCGCTCCATAATTGTCAACTTTCCGGGGACTTTAAACATTCGATGAAAGTCCTACATACCGTGCACGAGTTACAAAAAATAAATTTTTGCGAAATCTTTAGATTAATAGTTAAAATAAACATTTCATAAAAATTTATTTTATAGTATATTTATTTACGATATAAATAAGAGTGATCCGGGATCTGGATTTGGTGCCTTCGCCTCATATTTTATGTTAAATTGAAATTATTCTCATCTCAAATATTTTTCATCTTATTCAACGAATTATTTTGCATTCAAAAAATCCTATAAAAACAAATGACCCTTGGGAAAAATAATAATGTCCTATGTGTAATAAGTTTCGACATTAGTAGACAGTTAATTTTCTTACGCCTGTAAGTGATGTTGATGTGCATCAGACCGATGTACCCTCCGATTTCTGCGGCCATCCTTTGTTTCGAGAAGGCGCTGAAGGAACCGATAATAGTCGTAGAAGTCGTATGCCAAGAGGAGCCATATTGAGCAACTGTAAAGTTAAATCATTTACGCAATGATGGCCAATACCTTTATTACATCCCATGCAGCGTAGACATAATTTTCTGTTTCTACAAACCTTGAATTGAAGTCCCCACAAAGAGGCTCAGCGTGACTGTCAGAAATGTTGACAATCTCTGCAAAGTACCATTAAGTCCCATTTTAATAACAAATTCATAAACAAAATCTTGCAAATAAATAATTGCCCAATTCATTTTAACTAATTCGATCTATAAAATAGGATTTCTCCTTGTTAATAAAAATGAGTATTATACAGAAAAACAATTTAAACCACAGTGAATCATCGAATCAATAAAAACTCGCGAATCTGATTTCTGACTGAAGAGAAGACAACAAAAAGTTTTTCGGCTTTGTTTGGCATTAAACAAAAGATGACTCAAGTAATTGACAATGAAAATTCCAAATTATTGAAATATCATGCATTTAAATTATAAATGTGAAAATAATTTTTATTGGAGAAAATGTTTAAGAAAATGTTTTATAGGATTATAAAAAGGATTCTAACAAGGTATCACAGAAGAATAAATCCTCAAGTGTCAAGAGACAAGAGAGCGTGGATAATCAGAAGGTCGTCGCTGATGGAAGTTCGTGACTCACCTCCTTGCGAATACCAGGGAAAATAATGAGGAACGCAGTGAATATCGTGCAGAATATCACGAAGATAGTGATGAGGTGTACATCTCCAGTGACGGGGGTCCGATTAGTATAACTGTACAATGTTGGGCCTCCATCGTTACGAAACGCATCGAACCATCCCTTCATTTTTAAACCTGCAAAAAAATCTCATAAAACATCAAATTTCTATATTTGAAAAATTATGTCCATTAATTAATGATTCTCGGTTATTGGGTTAAAAATTTATCATTCATTTTATTAAAAGCAATAATAATTCATTCACATTTAAAAATAAATTTTTAGAATTAAGTAACTGCCTAGTGTCTAAAAAACATTCTGATGGAAAACAGAAAAATCTTAAGAGAATAATTATCCCTCAATTAACCTTGCCTTCCTAATAAAATGCATGAACAACTCTATTCCCAGAATCCCCTCCACTTATATATTTTTTCAAACTCGTAAAATATAAAGTCCTTGACAAAATGCCCTTGATTTCTGGGAGAATGTGCACTGGCCTTTCAAAAACACAACAATAAGTCGCTCTCCCAGTTTTCAGCTTCAAATTCAGAATCAGAATCAAATTCAGACTAAAATGAATAATCCAATCAGCTATAAATCTAAAATTAATAAATAATTCCTCACTTTTTAACTTTCAAACAATTTTCACAATAGAACTTCACACACTGGAATCACTGCAAAGAAGAATTACTATTTCACTAAATAAATTTATATTTTCAATTAAATTTGTTTTTTGTTTCTCAAATTTAAAATACTAAAATTCTCTTAGCACTAAAAAATTCAGAACAGCACTCGTCAACATTAAAGTAAATTTTTTTTTGTCTCGTTAGTCTTTGGAGTGATCACCACTTGCACGTATACTTTCGTTGATTGAAATGATTCACAATGTTCATCAGAAATCATTTTCACGAGTGACAAATTCGTGCTACATCCTCGATGATCTAACGTAGCCTGGAACGTGAATTGTGAATTGTAGAGGCACCAATATCGATCTCGGGTATCGATATATTCTCCTAAGGTCCCCCTTTTCGCTTCACGCTCAGGTAAAAGTCGAGGAAAAGGTCAGTCGCTCTGGGACCGCATCCGTGTACGTGTAATCGTTCCGGTTGAGAGAAAAATAAATTTTTTTCCTGTGGAAGCATCCACAGTTTTGGTCTCCCCTGAAAAAAATTTGTCCCGAAAGATGAGTACTCAATAATTTTAAGGGGCCTGATGGAAGAGGTGCTCCAAAAACGAAGTATTTTGAAAAATGATTGGGAAGACCTAAGAACGAAAATACAAGAATGCAATTTAAGTTGGGGGTGATCTTTAAACAATCCAGACAGAGGTATTAAAGGCATTCCAAAATAATAACCAAATTAAACTGGAAGAGATCTGGAAGATAGTAAGAGTGCCCCAAATTGGAGAAGTCTCAGAGACGAAGGAAATCGAAATCAGCTTCCTGAAAGTTAAGAGTATCAATAATTGAAACCCAAATTAAATTGGGGGATACTCAAGACTAAACGACACAGTTGAATGGGACCCCAACTAAATTGGAAAACTGATATTAAACGTTCTAAAATTTTCAGATATCCAAAGTTGGGGTCCCCTAAATTTTGCAAAAGGCCCATTTTAAATTAGAGTAGATCCAAATTAAATTATATCAAAATAAACAAATAACTAAGCAACAAGGCAAAAGATACTATATCACATTACTCAGGTCCGCTTGCAACTTAATAAAATTCCCTGATGGATCATCTCGTCTTGGGCCCTATTTGACTTTTTTCCGGGTCTGGAGTAAAAATCATGGGTCCACTTGTAATGCACGTATATCACACGTGCACCTGCGATCACGAAACACGAATAAGCTACCAGGCTCAGGCAAAAGTAGCTCAAAGACTGAGTCCAAGTAGGTTAACAGGTTTCCAGTTGAAAGTGGCCTCCGCTGGAAGGTGGAGGCAACTGGAAGGAGGGAGAAAATGGGCCCTAGGGAAGGGGACAAAGACAACGAGGAGTTAAACGGTGACGTTAATGAACGGTGATTATTCCGGGGAGCATCAGCTTTGAGTAGACAATTCAATTTGCACGCTTGTCTAGGAAAATGGGGAGTTTCAACATCTTGGACAGATTTAATAGACCAGAGAGAATTGTTTCTGGATAATTGAAAAAACTGACCTTGCTTGGTGACAATTCATTACGTGGGACTTAAACTGTGTCTTAAAATTATTTTATTAGATTGTTTTCCCAACTGAAGTTAATGAAGCAAAATAATGAGCTGATAATCAGAGATCAGGGACTGAATAACTGTTCTTGGAGTCAACTTCATTTAAATGCTCATTTTCATACCATAGTAACTTTTGGTAGAAGGATGATTACTCGTCTTAATTTGCTGAATTTCAGTCAATTCTTTGCGAATATCATATTCATAATAATAAAATAAAAGAAAATACATTACAATTCAAAATAATTAAAGTATTTCTAAGGAAGTAAAATGACTTAATATGAATATTTCATTTCCTGTACAAGAATTAATGAAAATTAATAATAACTGAATTAATTTACTGATTGGTGTGTAAGCATGTGGGTTTAAAGATCCTTTTTCCAACTCGAGGATTCACGATTAAGTGCACATAGAAGACGAAATGTAACACTTGCCCATAGTTAAGAAAGCAGTAAACCAGATCATAAAACCCAATCCACAGTATTTATTATTGTAGTTTCAAGCAGTCAAGTTGCAACATCTACCGGGTTCAAGTGAGAAAATCATTTAATTTCATTTATATTAGAATCTTTTATTGCTGTCATTATTATTTTTTTTATTGGGCTGCATAGGGTGTAATAAAGTAAATTATATGTATATAAATAATTTAGCTAAATTAATGAAGTGTAGTTAATCAATTAGGCGAAATAAATTATAGTTCCTCAGTGGCAGATCTCACTCGTCATTATTTTATTTCTTATATCAAGATAATTAGTCCCCTAATTTAAGATGTCCCGAATTGTAGGTTCCCCAAACTTAATTTATTTTTTACTTTTAATGTTTCCATCATTAGGTCACTTTAAAATGTATCGCCCCTAATCTCAATATGTGTCCACGAATTTTAAGGGCTCCCCAACTGTAGGTCTCCCCCAACTTTAAGGCAGGACTTCTTATTCCTCAGAATCCATCATTAATCCATAAATAAGAATAATTCATAAATGTCTTCCAAAATAATTATTACATATTTATATCCTCTCAATTTTAAGAGCTCCCAACTGTAGGTGTCTCCCAATCTGCAGGCAGGACTTTTCATTCTTCAGAATTCATAATTAATCTATAAATCAGAATTCATGAGTGTCTTCCAAAATAATCAATATTTTTATTCCTAATATGGGGCCCCCTCAAATTTTTTAAGATTCCTCCATGGTTCAGTGGTGCCTTTGATGTATTAGTGGCACGTTTACGGGAAATTAAGGTGTATATATGGGGGCTTGAGGTAACAGCAATAACTTTTGCTATTTTGAGAGATCTAAATCGGTACGAGTGATGCCATACTTCACTAGCAGCACCAGTAGCACCACCACGAGAATTCTAACCGAGACGAGCTTCTTCTCGCGCAGTCGCCTAAGCACATTGGCCACCTAAACTACCAACCACCACTGCCACTGCCTACCATCCCTCCAAGGTAAACGATTTTGCATGGGTTTGCAACTTTTTCCTATCCTTAAAACAAAAATTGCCATAATTACGAAAAAAGAGATAATCAGTGATCTAAGCTTCTTCAAAACAATAGAAGATTTTTATTTGTATTTTTTTATTGTACTTTCTTTTTTTTTTTAGTCTTCCGGGTTTGAAATAAGATTGAATTAATTAGTATGAAGTGAGTGGATCATTTTATTGGAGAATTTTGAAAATTGGGAGGTGAAATTTCGACGAACCATAAAAGGTTTGTAGGTTGTTTCCGCCTAAGTTTAAAAATACACGGTTTAAGCGAGGTTAGGCATTTATCGATGATTAGACGCTAAAAGAGATTGTGTTACATATTGAATTTTTTAATGATCCAAAAATAATTTCTGGCTATTTTAATTATTTGAAAAGTGGCAAAGTTTGTATTTTTTTATGAATTATTTTGTTTTCTTCCCGGGATTGTCTTGAATTAATTTTTAGTTAATTACTTAATTTTTTTGTATTACTTAAAATATATAAAAAACACTTTATATATCAAACAACCATGTTTGCCCTCTTTTGGTTTTACTTTGGGTATAATGTTAAAAA
Organism: Euceroptres primus; assembly: GCA_037177015.1. Classification (NCBI taxonomy): domain Eukaryota; kingdom Metazoa; phylum Arthropoda; class Insecta; order Hymenoptera; family Figitidae; genus Euceroptres; species Euceroptres primus. Next base: position 20,753 of record JBAGKK010041541.1, on the reverse strand, counting down.
ATGCAGAAACATTATTTTCAAAATATTCTCCAGTGAAATATTCGTGTGTTTTATTGTTAGTTTTCTACAGCTTAATATTTACAGCTTTATTATTAGTTGTAATTTTTATTTATTTACTTATTATTTTTATTTGTAATTATTTGACCCGGTTTCCATTTCCGTTGGAAATTACGTGAATGACGATAATGCAATGTGCACGTAAATCTTTTATACAGGGTATGGAGCAAATCGGATTTTATTAAGACACGATGAAAAGTGAATAAATATTTACTTTGCTTGAAATAATTCTTCCTCTCTGCTCTCTATAGTGCTACAACATCCATATGTGTTCTGCTCTCGTTCTTGCACGCGCGCACATTTGACGGAACAGTTTAAGATTTGAGAAACAGATTTAGCGTCAAAACTAACTTTATGTTTTACCAAAATATACAATTTGAAAAAAACATAATTTAAATTTTGAATTTATAATAATAATTGTGAGAAAGTTATAAGCACTTTTGTAATTACATTTTTCAAATGGTAAAATTAGTTTAGAGAAAATAACATAATTTTAAATTAGTCATTTATAAGTCTATATTATGCCTATATTAAAATGAAATTTCACAGACGAGTGTTCAAATGGGTCGTAAATAATACATCAGAACCAAGTTAAATTACTTCCGTATATAATCAACATCACATGAAACATCCACCATTAAATTTATCCATTGCAAAACATATTTTTTTGAAAGACACTATGGACAAATAATTATCTTACACAATTAAATTTTTTTATTGACTTCTTATGGAATTGAAATATTTAATATGGCTATAAATGATTTAATGAAATTTAATGATTATAAAAATTTTCGCTTGGATCAGAACATAATTCAACAAAGAATTAATTAAACGATAAAGTTATTCGGTGCGTTGCGCTGCAAGATGCGCTTTCTAATCTTTGAATAAATAAATCTTGAGATCTCATCCCCATTTTCAAGGCCGACGCCAGCTGTAGAGTTCATAAAACTGAAATTTTCTATTTGCCTTCTAATTTCCAACACCTAACTTATAACTGACTTCCAAGTTTAAATTAGAGCTTTCTCACTTTTGTATCTTTTTGGTCCATCCTACTCGTGTAGCTGTCACTCATCCTAATAGACTCATTTTCACAGAACCTTTCCTATATAGTTATATATTTTTTATTCTTATCAATTTTCGAAAACAACTTCTTTTCTCCATAAATATATTCAACAAAAATATATAATAAAAATAAAGCTTTGTGTTTCTTATAATTTTGGGTCACTCCAACTTTCTTTCTTTTCCAATAAATCTGTTAGGTGCAACTAGATATTATTTAATTTAAAACTCTTTATTTGTAATTTAAAGAAAAACAAAGAATACAAAATAAATGTGAACTTGAATGTCAGCTTTCCTTTTCCTTCTCTTCTCTTCTCATTTTTTTTTTTTTTTTTGTACGTCTTGAAAATGAATGTGTCGTTTGACGAAGCCAAAAATACATTTAGGATCTTGAGTGTGACTATATTTTTTCATTTACGGCTGGAAATAAATTTGCGCCTCTCCACGAATCAGCAACGTTGCAAGTTTAAGGCTCGCTTGGAAGCAAGGTCGCGTTAAGGGCAGGTACCACACTGTGATGTCATGAATTATATACTTTTATTTGCTTTTACTTGCATTATATAAAGCGGGCTTATTATTAGAAAAATAAAGGTATTGAGCTGAAATTTTGGGAAATGATAAAATATATATCAGAGCACTTCTGTCTGGTGCGGGACAGTTAGTACATTGAAAAAATAGTTAAATTTGATTATTTATTTTTTGCATGTAATCGATGAAGGAACTCCAGCGCCCCCATCCAATATTAATTGGGTCACTAAAACCCTATGATCACTTGACAAAGAAATTATAAATGATCAAATTTTACTATTTTTTTCAATATAATAATTGTTCTGCATCAGGCAGCCGTGCCCTGATATATGTTGTATCATTTCACACAATTTCACTTCAATACCTTCATTTTTCTAATAATAAGCCCGCTTTGTATAATGCATATAAAAGCAAATAAAAGTCTGCAATTCATTACGTAGCAGTGTGTTACATGCCCTTAAGGGCTTGAAACACTTATCTAATTCCTACCTCACCGGCATTTTCGTCGACAAACTTACGCCCACACGCAATGAGATATATTCATTTGAAAATTTGGGGAATTAAATGAAAGACATTAAAGAAGGTTTATCTGGTATTAAACTTCCAAAATTACAAAAAAAAATTTTATTAAAATTGTTTTTTGAAGTCACAAATATTTAAAACCGTATTTAATCCCCCAAATTTTCATATCGATATCTCATTTCGTGTGACGTGAGTTTGTCGACAAAAAGATGATGGTAAGGTAGGAATCTAATAGTAGACATATCCTTAAGCAAGAACTATAAATACTGCACTAAAAGTCTTTCGTATATGCGTTAAGAACTTTCCTGCAAGTCCCTGATTTATGCAGAGTGACTTTTGTCTGAATATGAAATAAAATACCAACTGCAAAAAGATGAGAACACTAAAACAGCTTTTGACAATTATTTTCTCTTTTTTCGTAAGTAGTCATTGCATTTTGAAAAAGGGGGTGCCTTCATTATAATATCTGAAAACGTCTCCAGATTCAACAAAAATTGAGGAGACTAAAGTTAGAAGAGATGCAAATAAATTTTTGATAAAGTTGGGGATGAGACCTAAAGTTGGAGCACCTGAAAAGTCAAATAAATATAAGAAAAAATAAATTAGAACGTCTTTGAATATTTCGGTAAAAGCAAAGACGAAGGCCGGACCTTAGTTGTATGGCCAGTTGGTATATTTTATTCTAGAGTGTATGAAATTATTTATAGAAAATGGCCTCGTGGCTCCACAAATACAACGTTGGTCAAGAACATTTGTTGGAATATAGAGAATTTAATCTAGCTTCTTTATGGAAAATTGTCCTTGAATTTCAAACTTTATCAAATTCAGAAAAAAAAGAGAAAATTAGTTGATTAGAAAAAATTCCTCATGTTAATTAATTATTTATAATCATTGTTCCTGGCTTGGGAAAAATTGTTTAATAATAAATAGGTGTGGTGATATGGAAATATGAATCCAAGACTCGTTTTGAAACTAGGATTCGACAAAAATAGTTGCAGGAGGTACTATAATATAAATAGTATAAGTACAACTCAATCTCGTATGCACTGACCACAATACTTGCTTCCTCTTCGTCCAAAGTGCGATTTCGTCTCAGCTTGACCTGCTTTCCAATTTCTCTCATCCACCTTCATGACGTGCTTAAAAGCTCCGTTCGTCAATGCTATAAAGAGTATAAAGCTCCTAAATCTCTAGTAGCAATCTGTCAAAAAATTTTTTTATTGAATTAAAAGACTAATTAAATTTTTAAACATATATAATAATATATGTTATAATAATATAACATAATTTATACATATTTTATATAAAATATAACATATAATAATAATAATAATATAAAAATATAATATTTAAATATAAATAAAAAATTAAGATAAAAATAAATAAAAGGATCCAACAGTTAAAATGGCACTCGTTTAAATTCATGTAAAAAAAATGTAGCTGGGAAAAAATGAGAAGATTAAACTGAAAGTTTTAATTGAAAAAGAAAACCAAGGCTTAGAGCTTAGAGAACTCTAAAAGCTTGACAAATTAACTCGTAAAAACCCCTATTAGGATTCAAGACGAGACTGTTCTCCAGACAGGTAACCATTAGGCAAAAACTGCTTTGATTGGACGATATAATTAGTAACTAGTTATGCAACATGGTGTTCAATTTTCTTAAAAAATTAGTGCTTTTTTCATCTAAAAAAAAATCAATTTTATATAATTAAGATTATACTTCATAAAAATAACTGTTTTTCTTTACAAGATTCTTCACAAGATTATTTCAATAATAAAAATTAATTTAAATTAAATTAAACTAAAATAGGGAGGAAACTTTGGGAAGAACAAGTAGAACGCAGGACTTGGTAATACTAATTACTGCACACCTGGTTCACGTTCTGGTCTCGTTACTCATCCGAATTCGCCTGCTCTTCTGCATAAGACTAAATAGAACGCGGAAGGTCTGCCAAAATCTTTCACCGACAACGAGTCTGTCAAAGGTAGCCAAAGGCAGACCAACTTGGATTTTGACCATGACTCATACCCCCCTAAAAAATTAAATTTCCAATTTTTAATTCAATTTTTTTAAAACTCATTAAACTAATTTCTTCTTAGCATAAAAACTGAAAAGCAAGTTTCTATTTTCGATTGTTTTGAAAAACAAATTTTGCAAGATGTTGAGGCGTACTGGTCATTATTTTGAGGACAATCCTGATTTTGTCGATTGTAATTGACTAAATTCTTGGAAAATAAACATTTCCTGAAGCGAGAAACTTAGAGTTGTAGTTTCTCGGATTTTCGGAAAATGTCAGAAAGATTTGATTACGTCAATGCGTCTGAAGCATCACGTTGCCAACTTATTAAGATCCGAGTGATGAGAAGCAGTTTTCAAAATACATACGAATCTCACGTTTTGAATGAAGATGTAAATAGAAAATCTCAAATTCTCAACGAAATTTTCCATTCATACAAAAATAGATCTTAATATTTAATAAAAAAATAATCATCTCTTTAAAAGAATCTTATTGATTTTAATTAAATAGAGAAATTAGACGTTTAACAGAAATTGGCGATTGGAGAGAACGAAATCTACATTGCGTCACGTTTTCAACGATTACTACGAAATTAACAGGATTTAACTCTGTTTATTTCAAATCGTGCCTATTTTAAAGCGATATAACAAGTCATGACTGTTGGTAGTGGACCAATAATTTAAACCAGCTTGAAAATAATTCCCTGCTTTCCTGAAATCTCTTAAAACTATAAAAATTAATTACAGTAATTTAATAAAATAAAGTTTTATATTTTGCAGGTGTCCCAGCGCATCCAAGAAAATGTCGGAGGCACAAGGTACAAGAAACTGTGTTTTAATTTAAATAGAATCTTTATTTTACTACTCTTTCCAAATCTAAAAAAAACTTTAGGTATTTATTTCAAAATAACTGAAATAATACATACCGCAAACGATTTATCCTTTTATTTCAGACGTTCAGTCCACAGAAAGCAAAGAAAGTAGTGCCACAGAAAGTTCAAGACCAAGAAGTGAAGTGGACGAAGAAAAAGAATCTGACAATCCTGACGGATCTGAAACACAAAAATCAGGTTTGATTAATTTTCCTATTTAAAAAAAAAATTTATCCATAAAAAAACCGCAAATAATTCTGATAATCGGTCTTAATTTTCCTGAATAATTAATTTATTGAATAATTATGCATTTGACAAAGAATATCATGAATTTTAAATAAAATAAACATGTGGAAAAATAAATGCAACGCATTTACCAGAAAAAAACAACAATATAAAGTTGCGCCGTCAGGTCTCGTCAACTTTGAGGAAACGATACATCGAACGAGCGACTTACAATAAATCTGAAGAGAATCCTCACGTTTTAAATAAAACCGGGTAACCGACTCGCGTATGAAAGTTCTTAGAAAATCCCGCCACTAAAAACTTAGATTTCTATCTAAATTTAAAATTTTTTTCTCTCAAACTATATAAGGTAAAGATCTGTTTCTTTAAAATCTGCAGCTTTTAGCAAACTGTTTCTTCTTTGAACCGATACTTTTCAAGATACTGGAATAGAGTAATTTTATTATTCCAAGAAGAAATTTAATTTGATCGACTCGGGGTTTAATTTCCTCATGTAGAAAATGCAATCAAGCAATGCCCGCGGACTAGTAAAGAAATTCTTTCCCGTGGTCTTTCAGAGAGCACACCGACGCCAAAGAGCGACGAACCGGAAAAGAATGTTGGCAGCGCCGACTCGAAGGCGAAGCCCTCAACAAACTCAACTCCGGGGATCGCAGATCAACAGCCCCAGCAGCAACAAAGCAGGCCCGGTGAGTGCAATTTATTGCCAGTATTAGTAGAACGTCTGCGATCAGCTCTGGAGCTCTCCTGCTCCAGTCGGAGTAGCGAGGACCAACTTCCCCTCGAGGACTCTGGTGTGGATTCCGAGGAAGACCTTCGAAACTGGGCGTCTGGCCTCAAAACTTCCATGGACCAAAACGAGACAGTGACCAAACCCAAGCTAGACCTCAAATTCCTCGAAGATCTGCTCCTGTCTGACATTCAGACGGCTCTGTCCCGTCTCCAGGACACCTTGAAGCGCGTCGATATAGGCGCACTCACAAAATACAACTCCTCCCTCGACCCCACTAACAAGCTTCATCTCCTTCGCCTCATCTCGAACCTGCTCGCCAAGCTGAAAATCCCAGAAGAAGCTGAAAACTCAGAGGTTCGACCCCAAATCCAAAAGAGAAGTCGTTCTGAAAGGCACACCATTGGTGTTTCCCGGGAGGAACTAGCCAGAGCCAGAAAGTGGCTCGAGGAACGAAACCTGAGCCCTAATTCTCGTCAACCCATCCCTGAATTTGATCTCGGGCTCAGCTTGACCCAAAATCCTCAGAGGACCGAGGACTCCAAGAGGGATTCAGAAAATATCCCGGAGAAAACAGAAAACCTGAACAAATTTTCTGAAAAGATTGAAGAAATTGAGGAGAAATTCTCAGAGAAAACTTTGGAGAAACAATTTGATCAAGTTCATGAAAAGTACATGAAGGACGCGATCAATCAGCAACAGAGTCTTCAGAATAGGATTAGGGAACCGAAGGAGGATTCTTATGATATGGATAGGCATTTGGAGAATTCAGAAGACTTTGAACCAGAAGACAACTATAATGATCAGATTGCTCTTCCATTTTATCAGCAGCCCAGTGGTCCAAAGTATAATAAATTCCTGGCGAAGAAGTCGAGGTTAAAAAGAGCGAATACGATAGATATTCCTAATTATCTGACACTCCAGTCTGAGAGGAATAACCAAAATGGATTTATCTCACTGAGGAGACCGATTGATATAAGTGACAAGGTGGTTTCGAATGGAGCCAACGTCATTCCTTCATTTCAGCCCAAGACCGAGAACGATCGCAAGTTCCTGGCGCTTATTAATAAGCATAATGAGACTGGACCACCAGTTACTTCAGTTCCTTTCAAGAGCTTTGCCTACAGGCAAAATTCGGTTGCAGACAAGAACTGGAACAATCGGTTTTCTAATATCAAAACTGCTTTTGATAAATCACGAAATGATACAGATAAACAGAATTTAGAATCAGGCGAGACAAGTCATGATAATAGGAGGATATCTATAAGCAACAATGAAAACGAGGTTGTCATGGGATCCTTGAGGTTATCTTACGGACCAGCCAAAAAGTCTAATGGATTTACTCATGCACCCACCTCACCTTTCCAAAAGATTGAAAAACTTCAAAAGACAGAGACACCTGCTTTTTTAAAACCTGGGTATATTTCCAAAGGTGGAAGCAATCTGCAAGCAAAAGTGAAGATGTTTGATCAGGAGCAGAATCAAACTCCTCCTCCCCCTCCACCAATCAGGACCAAAGGTAAACTGATAAAAACTGCTGAAAATATCTTCAATATCAATCATGATGATGAGAGACAAGGAGTTACAGAAAATGGTCATCTTAATTACCACTCCTTCTGTAAACAGTTCGCTCCAAAGGGGTTGAGTATTCTAAAGAAACCTAACCACTTAGAATTGACTAAATCAAAATTCACGAGTAAAGAAATTTCCAATCATGACAAAGATTCCATTAAGAAAATTCCTTTTATTTCTAACCAGAATGGTCCCTTTCAAAAATCAAAACAGAAGCTCCTCAAGATGCAGCAAGAAGAAAACTTTGAGTCCCCGAAACATTACCAAAAACAGTATGATGTTTATCCAGTGAATGTAAATTCACCGAATATTCCAAACCTCGGGTACAGACACGATCAGATCAGATCGGATCAGAAGTCTAAAAACCATCCAAGACACCGATTTGAAAATCCAGAAGAAATTAGGAGACAGGATAACTCCAGATTTAATAAAATAATCAAGGAACCTGTTTGTAGTTCTGTTGGTATTCAGACTAGAGTTGAAAATCATCATGATAAGAGCAGATTCGAAAATCCAGGTAATTATCTTGGAGAAGCTAAAAGAAGATCGAGTAATGTTTCGGTCCAGACTCTAGATTCGTATGATAATACTAAGAAACCGAATTTTAATTATCAGGGAAATCACGAGGTGAGAACTCATGGATATCATGGTTATCCGTATTCTGATCACTACTATGGTGAAAGGAGAAATTCTTCAGAAATTCCTAGAGCTCACTTGGAAGTCCAAATACCTGTGGAGGCTAGTAGAATCGTATGTTCTAGAATGTCAATAGAACCTTCCAGATTATCATCAGATTCTTCTAGATTACCGCCAGAACCATCCAGACCATTAGAACATCCTAGAATTCCATCCGAACAAATAGGACCTCCAGTTCCTGAACGTTCCAACTTTAATAGCGTTCTCCTCAGAAACTATAAAACTGATCAGATCCCAAGGTCCAAGAGTTCCTATTACGACTACGAGGAAAATCCTGTCTACGTTCCTCCAGTTCCCATCAGAAGAAACTCGCTCGACAAGGTACCTCGTCACCACTTAACAGAAGAAGCCAAGCCCCCAGAAGATGAATTTCTACCAAATTTAGAGCATATCCAAAACCAGGACATCAGCCCCGATGGAGTTGTTACCAGATACACTTGTGCGATAGCAACCGTCGCCTCAGTTCCCGAGTCCTTTGAAGAAGCTCTAAAACCAAAAATCCCTCCCTATCCCAACTTGAATGAAAAGTTGGACCCTCCAAAAGTTGAACCACCAAGGTGCAAAGACTCCCAGACGAGTTTCGAGGAGATCCAGAGACACAATTTGCTTCAGCAGAATCTCATTCGGCGAATGCAGGAGCAGAATGCTAATAAGAGTCCGACCAGGATTTCCCAAGACGTTCCAGCAAGACATGAGAGTCCCTTTTTCAGAGAAACAAAATCCCCAACTAGTCCTTCTTTCCTTTTTGGTAACAAGGCAACACTAAGACATGGTTCTGAGTCTGGAGAAGGTAGAAGAACCCAGGAGAAGATTAGCATGTTTGAAGAAAAGAATAACTCACCTGTGAAGAGGCACTTTAAACCTCTGAATGTTCCCAGGGCTGAGTTGAATCCTCCAAGGATCAACGTGGTGAATCCTTCCAAAGTTGTCCAGCCGGAATTTAAAAGCGAAAGGCCTCAAGTTTTGAATAGTGTCAGTCCTGTGGATTCAAGCGATGAATATCTCATGTCCTGTGCCACTAAACCATCAAGGAACATTGTCCTGACGAAGTCAGAATCCTGGCATCAGCTAGCCATGTCCAGAAGCAATCTCCAAGTGCCTCCAGTTAACGTCAGTTCCTTGACGAAGCCTCCAAAGCCAAAATCTCCTTCTTCTTTAAGACTGTCGAAACAGTTTGAAGCTTCCTCTTCCTCGGATAATATTAAGAAGATGGAGGAGAGGATCCAGAGGTATTTCCAGGGTCCTGGGGGAGCTTCTGTGGAAACAAAGAGAGAGATTAAGAGCAAGAGAACTTTGTCTCTAAAGAAAAATCCAAATAGCTTGATGAGGAGTCACACGATGCCTCATCTTTATGATGATAATAAGATTTTTGATGACAGCATCGATGTTGAAAAGGCGTTTGATAGTCTTTTCAAGGAAACGACCCGAACAGACAATCGTTACTAGAAGTGCGATTTGTCCGTTATTCGCGCTCATCAGAGCCTTATGCTTTTGTTTGATAAGTAACCAGTTAGTGCGTCTTTGCAAGAACTTAAAATTAACGAAAACTACAGCGAGCAACGAATCGAGTCCCCGCTGAGTTTTAGACGCTGTGATAGCCAAAAGCCTATTTTTTATGTCGTGTCTGATGTGTGTTTCCGAAGCCATGGAGTAAAGATGGACGTTAGTAAACTCGAGGCAGCCTCGATAAGCAGTGAGTTTTTTCTCTCTCATTTCTTGGGATCATTTTATTTCTTACCATAGAAGCTGCAACTACCACTAATTAAAACTCAACATCCCCTACCACCTTCGATTTAAAAACAATAACAGCCCGGGCTTTAAAATAAAAATGGTGTATCTACTTGCTAAATTAATTTTCGACCTTTGCTCTTCCCAGAAAGAGTCAATTAATTTTTTCTCCTCTTTTTTCATTAATTCTTGTCCTTTCGTTTTTGTTCATCTTTCCGCTTCTTTTACATATTATTAATTATCTCTTTTCGACTGCAGAATCCCTTTTTAATTCTTACTTAGTAAATTATTTAGCTTATATTTTTTCAGTGAATGGCAAGATTTTGAAGCTGTAGGAAGTCTTTTTGGTTTTAGTTTCATTAGTACAAAATTTACATCCTAAGATACAAGTTCAAAAAAACTAAAAGGGAAAGGAATTTGAAGGACATTTGTGATTTTTTTGAGTAGTTTCTAAAAATAAAATTCCATAAAATTTATAGACAGGTTTTCACAAGCTCGGAGATTTGATGGAGGCGACTACGATTCTGTATTAAAATTCGAATACACGTAGTATGCATGCAAATTTCAACTCAAAATCTGCATTTCAGCATTAAAACTTTTATACATTTATTTATGTTCAATATTAACTGAATTTTGTGAAAGTCTTTTAATTCGAGTACTAAAAGTAGTCTAGAACTTGTTTTCAGATCTTCGAAAATAAAAATATTTACTAACAATAAAACATTAACAGAAAATTAGAAATCAAATTAAAATTATAAGAAATGAAATTAATGGAAACCAAGCAGCCCTCTAGTTAACAAATTTTAACTCTGGATCCATATTGAAATTAACCCTCATTCTTTTGAAATTCGCAAACATTTTCTGTCGACATTATCAAAAATAGCGTGAATTAGGTCAACTGCAATTTTACACGACGCAGTTCCCAATTTCAAAATTCTCTACATTTTCCCAAGGACACAACTCATCTCGTCTTCTCCTTCGCTTTGAAATTTACTCTGCGTATCTGGGCGATTGCAGTAAAACAAATCTAAGTGATTGCAGTAAAACCGATTAGGATTTCCTTCTGATTTCAAATAAACCTCTCTAGCATGTATTCAATTAAAGTTTCTGTTTGATTATTAAAAACCCATCTTCGAAACACGCACCACACGGCACAAACCAGACAATAAAGTTTCAATTCAAATATTAAATCCTCAAAGAGTTCCTCTCGCAATTTCCAACCTTAAAACCTGCTTTTTAGTCGGAGTTTTAATTCAATGACAAAGGGTAGTCCTCGCAATAGAAACAAAACTCTAACTAGTAAAAATAAAAATTTGCTTATCTCGAATTTCATATATTTTCTAAGTTAAATTTTACAAATGTAATTTAGATTTTATATTGTCTAATTATAAAAATTAGAGTTAGCTGACGCAACAAATAATCTGCTTTGTTTGAAAAGAGATTTCTTTAATTTATTAGAAAATAATATAGCTTAAAATTTTCTTGTTTAGAATTTATCGGTTTCTTGCACACAAAAATACATATAGTGCTAATAAAACTACCAATGGTTTCAACAGAAAATTAATTGAGCGTGTCTAATTGGTGCATGCGGACCCAGAGTTTTTTTTCTCTACTAAATCTAATTTTTAATCAGTTCAATTACTAAAGAGTAAAATTATTTCCAGCTCCGAAGAAGCCCATATCACCTTTTGCGAAATTTCGCCAACTCGACCGACAGAATAGTGCACCTTGTTCGCCAAGGTAATATAAATTTTGTATTAAAATCCATTTTAATAAATTTAAAAAATGTTGCCATTTTTAAAAAAATTCAGAAATGTTTTGGAAAATTCAACATTTTTAAGCGCCACCCCAATATCTATTCCTAATATTAAAATAAAATTCACATTAATTTTTCTACTTAATCTATATTTACAAAGTAAACTTATTATTGCTCTTGATTGCAAATGTTTTTTTAGGTAATTTATATTTTTTTTTTAAATTTTGACAGCACTCCGAAAACGCCAGGGAAGGAATTTCAGTTCAAGTTTACCGATCCCGTGGTGCAAAACAATGCAGCCCAGATAAAGGAACGACTGTTGGCGTGGTGCCGTGCCAAAACCAAAGAATACGAGGTAACGTAAGTGGCTAACGTATTTTCAGAAAGTTATATTCACACATTTAACCAGTACATTTTCATACACTCCGTGCCACAAAGGTGTTATTCTAACTCTCGAAATACAAATCGCAAACAAACGTTCCAAAATATATCCTGCGAGTTCAAAATTTTCCCTTTAAAAAAATGAAAAAAAATTAATAAAATAAAAACCTAAATTCAAAACAAAAAGTATTCATAAAAATTCTTTTCTTTTTGCAGAATGTCCAGCTGGATAATTTCTCGACAAGCTGGAGCAATGGATTAGCTTTCTGCGCCCTTCTTCATCACTTCAGGCCAGAAGCTTTCGATTATCACAGCCTCCGCCCAGAAGACCGGAGAAAAAATTTCCAACTGGCATTTGAAAAAGCTGAGTAAGCATCAAAATTTCCAAATTATAGAAATTGTTTATCTGATCTAAATTTTGATTTATAGTGAAATCGCGGGGATCGCGCCGCTGTTAGACGTCGAGGACATGGTGATGATGCGCCGCCCGGATTGGAAGTGCGTTTTTACTTACGTCCAGTCGATTTACCGTCGTTTCAAGAACGAGGATTAGGCGATCGGCGCACGTTGTTTTTATTATTGCACTCGTTTTTGTTATTATTGGACTTCCGCGCAGTACGTCGTGAGAGAAGATGCAACACGAGCTTATATTTTGTATTTTTGGCGTGAAACTGTACTGCAAAGATATAATACATATGTTTATATATTTACAAGAACTCCTAAGCCCTTTGTATATACTTGAAAGCTCTGCATTTTCCTTTCAAAAATATCTAATTTTTAGTGCTAATTACTCTGATTATTTATAAAATTATTCTAACTGTAAATTATTTACCAATTTTTCTATATAAAAATCTTTTTTATTTTCGCTGCTAAATACACGATCAACGCACTGAATTGTGCATCTCAAAATGCGAGTTTGTATCTATTTTAAGACTTGTAATTAAGCTAGATTTAAGAACTAGTTAAGTCTAGATTATAGATTTTTTTGGCGAATCACAAAATCAGCATGAAAATGCTAACTGGTTGGAAATATTCCTATTAATACAAAAGAAAATGAAATATTTGTGAATTTTGAAAATGAAACCGGGGGTTTTGCAAGTGATGCATCTTTTTTCAATGCCCAGGAAGCAGTGCCATTTACATCTCAGCAACTAAATCAGAGCTTTGAGTGACGGGAAAAAAACTTGCACAGAATGCGTGTCATTTTCTGCGAGTAGCAAGAAATCTTAAAACACTGCATGACTCGAATCAGTACTTTGTACAGATATCAATTAGTCCTCAGTCCTATCGCAAATTAATAATATTAAACCCTAGGGTACTCAAGTGAAATAAAATTTGACGATGTCCTAAGTCAGAGCACGCTGTCGTCTAGCGAATTGTTTATATCGCCTCGATCATCACCAATCACCTCCTGAAAAAATGAAATTTTTATTAGAACAAATTTAATTTATTACATTATATATTAACGGGATTTCTCAGAATTAAAAAAGTACCTGTAAAACTTCTACGAGGGCTCTTGTTTCGTTCAACATTTCTCGGCAGAGGCGATATTCTTCCTCCATTTTTGCTAAACGCTCGGATAAATCTTTGTTTTCTTCTAGAGCATCTTCGAGAGCTATTCGCCTTCTTTCAGCTATGACTTCCCAATAATTTTCACTTGGACCAGCTGAAAAGATATATTTAATTAATTAACCAAGTTTGAATTTGAGGAATTTCATTTCTTAAGAGCAAAAAAATAATTTACCTTCGGATGTTAAATCCTCGGCTTCGATTTTGATTTTCCTTCCTCGTGCAGTTTGAACTGCTTTTTCCTTAAGTGTGATCTTTTTGCGCTTAGTTGTTTCATTTTTAGGAGTATCGCTCCTGAGTTTGGATGAATCATTTCTCACCTTAGTAGACATTTCACTGGAAAATAATAATCAGAATTAGTATATTATTTTTATAATTTAGAGGAAAATTACAGGATTTAAAAATTGTTTGCTTTTTCTCACTCCTTAATTGCCTCTTTAACTGCCTCTTTGCCAGAGACACTGGACCTGAGAGTTCTCCTCCCACCACCGACTAAATTTTCTTTATCGGTGGCTGTTGGTTGCAAAGTGTGCAGAGATTTTCTGACTTTGTCCTGCAAGTTGGGAATTTTCATTTATTCATAAAAATATGCTTATGCCAAAATTGATTTCGAAGTAAAGTTGAGAACATTTTTTCACTGAAATTATATTTTATTTTTAAAGTATCTCCTAATACTATCAGTTTGATTTATCTAATACACCTGCAACAGCAATAAAACAATAAAAACTATTTAAAAAACTCCGAAAATCATTTAGAGAACATAGTATAAATGAAGTGATTTCCATCAGAAGATTGAAAGATTAAATAATCTCATAATACCTCACTTATCAAGGTAAACAAAATACATTTACAATTCATAAGAATTTAACTCGCATCAATCAAAACAACACATTTTCTCTAATTTCTTTTATTGTGAAATGAAGGACAGCTGAGTCAACGGTCAATTTTCAAAATTAGAAAAGTCGTTATCGTTATAACAAATCTAACCTCTAAATTATTCTGAAAATCTGGAAATTTCAACCTCAATAGCAGTGCAAACATGACAGAAATTCATAAATTTAACTTAACAAAAGCAAAAGGAAGATGCAAGGAATAAATTAATTAATATTATTTGTTCAATAGAGCGATAAAAACCTAAAAATTTGAAGGATTCCACTAACCTCTGAAGCTCCTGTTTTGGAGGCTGCAACTCTTATGTCACCTCCCGGTTTCATAGCTTGACCTTGGACAATAAACCACACAAAAATTTCGGACAAAATCCTATTTGTACACACAAACTCCGCGAGAAAACTAATCTGACATTCAGTTAGTAACCTAACTGAATTTTTAGTTAATAAAGTTAATTTACATATATTTTTAGTAGAAAAAAGACTCTTGCCCACTTGGCGGTTGCCGAAAACCACCGAAAACAAGCGATCCGGAAGTGAAGCGCCGCAGTGGAGAAAACATTAACTAAAAATGCGCAGGCGCAAGTACACAGATTTGAAAAAAAGCGCCAAGCATTTTGCCCACTTAATTTTTAGCAGCAAAATATTCATTTTTGATTCCTCATAAAGGCAGCTTTGTAACGATGAATATTTTCGAGTCTCATTTTTTGACATTTCTCGACCTAATTCGACCCCAGGAATCCGAAAATGAGATTTTTTAAAAATGTCCGTGTTTACGTATTTGTGAGTGTGCGTCAACAATGCCTTTTTACATAATGAAAACTCGCAAACAACTTGAGCTAGAGCTAGGGCAATGAAATTTGTTAAAAATTATAGTTCCAGATAGTGCTCAAAACTCCTAAGATTTTGAGCTGGAACAAATATGAAACATTTTTTTTCGATTTTACAATCGTTTTAGAGATGTTATTTTATTTTATTTTTTGCAATTTTGATTATAGTCAAGAAAATTTACTCTTGATTTGGAGTTTGTACTGAAATCCACCTTTTTCTACCAAAAAAGATTGCGGTTGATTGATTAAATATCTTGATATAACAAAAAGTAAATTTGAAAAATTCGGAATTTTGAATAATTTTTGTCACTGTTTTTAAAGTAATAAAAGTCTTTCAATACACAATTTTTTTTTTTGTGTGTGGTGGTATTTAGTTGATAAAAATCAATACAATGTTTGTAATCATCTTATTCAAACAAAAAATTTTCTCATCTAAAATTTTGTACATTTTGAATTTTTTCGTTTATAAATAAATAATTTTTTAAATTTTGGGAATTCACTGGAGCCGCGGTTTATTTACCCCCGGTATACCAGTTCCAGGAATTCTCGCTGATGGTGAGGGGTCCAAGGGGACGAGAAAGCTGAGCTCGGAGCTCAGCGGAGTTGCGCAAACACCGTAGCCACAAAGCGGGCAGTATCCTAAGCGGATAATTTCGTCAGTTCGTTTTCAGTGTTTTGGTTAAGCGTTGTATATAATAATTAATTAATGGTACAGGTCCAACTGTAGTGTGTAGGCAACAGATGAGGGGAACTTGAAATGGTACGGGTTGAAAAGTTCAAAGTCCGACTGTATAACTATATTATAAATACCAAATATATTCCTTTTGACGAGACGAATCGATTGACCTGTTTTAAAACCTTTTATAACCAACTATATTTTAAATAGTTAAAATTCAAAAAATGTTTATAGGTTTATATCAGGAAAAGTTTTTTAATTTTGGGAATATAGCAATATTATAAGAACCAAATTTATTCCTTTCGGTGACACGAATCGATTGACACCTGTTATTAATTGGTTTAAAAAAACAATCTTTATGAGGAAGCAAAGTGTTCATGAAAAGAACACATTTAAGATACACCCCAACCCCAACGTGGAAACACACAAACTAGTAACTACTTGGCAGCGGACAGGATTAATACAGAAGATAATTTTCCAAATTGTACTGTGGATTTAAAATACTTTATTTTAAATAAATCACTTTTAAAATTTTCCATAAAGAAAGTGTCATACTTAAAATATTCAAAACGGACGGACAATACATAGCATCATTTAAATTCTCATCACTCAAATTCTACCTCGATTTACATTAATTAAAAATCAACCAGCAGAATAAATAAGAATTGTCAAAAAAAATTCTCCAATCGATCTTAAATAAATAAAAAATACAATTTGCTAGCTATTCTATTTTTTAATAAACAAAAATCCCGAATCCTAGCGAAATGACGAATGAAAAAAGGTGATGAGCTTCACAAATTTTTCTATAAACCTAAACTAAAATTAAAAAAACAGTAAAAAGAATGAGATTTCGATCAATAAATAAAATAATTTTGTGTCGTTACATCACAGTTTAAGTATCTAAGCCTTCAGAATCTTTACTCTCGATTTTTTTGGACTTGGAACTCAAATCTAAACATTATTTAAGACTGAAACTTAACAATACCAAATCTAATCTAAGCAGAGTGACTGAGATTAGTTTCGATTTAAATCTGACTTATACTACTAGAGATTCTAGAGAGAGATTGAACTGAGGGATTTCGTAGAACAGGAAGATTGCTATTCACGCAATTTAACCACAAGTTTGCGCACGTTACGTGATAATTGTTTTCATTATGAGACACTTTACCACTCGTTATGACTGTTAAACAAAGAGCACACGTCTCATTGTCGTTTTGATGCAACGGCCACACTGGCAATTCCGTCACAATCTGAAATTAAAGGTAATAATTAATTTCTAGATTCAAAATTTACATTTCAAAAAACACTTGGACTGCTCCTTTTTGGAAAGCATCTACTCGTCGTGGTCGCTTGTAACAACGTGAGTCGTGATTTTCGCTAGTAAAGACGCAACTTGAACGCTCTACAAATTTTTATATACTTAGTATAGAGTGCATGAGTTGCGTCTTTACTATCGGGGATCGCAGCTCACGTTACAAGCGGTCATGACGAATTGATGCTTTTCAAATAGGAGCAGTCGACTTGATCTAAATGTGATAAGTATTTACAGGAATGTTGGTGTAAAACGGTTCCATCTCGGCCCAAATTCTATCGATATCCATCAGCAAATCATCGAACCCCATGATATTGATATCCATTTCCTTGTGCGAGAAATTGACGCGTCTACAAACAGCAGCAACTTCTGCCAAATCTAAAAATAAGTTTCAGTTCAAAAATATTCTGTTTTAATTTCTTAACTGAATTGAATTATTCAGCGCTTACTGCAGAGAAAATTGTATCCTTGGATAGAAGCTAAAACTTCTCGCAAAACTGCTTCTGAGGAGATGTTTGAAAATATGTTTGCTGCAACTTGAAGGAGCAAAACACAACTTTCCATGTACTGTTTCCATTCCCAGTATATCAACTGTAAAAAAATATATTAGTAATTTTTTAAATTTATTCATACATTGATAAAATTTGTTTCGAATAATTTTAAACCTGGTGCATATTTTCCACAGTCGACTCTTCTTCCTGACTAGGGGAAAGAAAAGACTTAAGATCGAGACTAGGAACAGATCCAGATCGAGTCAAAACTCCGGGTGCATTATTTCCTAATTCTATGCTATTTACTGAGAGGCAATCTTCCTTCGGAACTGCTTTGTCTGATAATAAAGGAACCAGGTTAATATTTTTAATTAGAAACCCACAGTTATTAAACTGAATAGTACATTGAGTTTTTCATTCTTTACCTGACTCGAATTTACTCTCGAGAGGCGGTTGATCCCTGAATTCCTCGATTCCAAGAGCGTCAAATGCTTCGGAAATTTCCTGAACTAAAGAAGTTTCTGTTTTAATCTCGCTGATTAGGAAATTCTCACTTTTTAAACCAAATTCAGAGAGCAGATCTGTATTAGTTTCTGTGTTTAGAGATTCTACATTTAGTGAGATACTCGGAGCTTGTTCGGCAGAAACAAAGTCTCCAAAATCGTCTGCCTGGAGAGAATCAGTTGATTGTGAATTTGTTTTGCTCAAAGTCTCAACTGGATCTTCGACTAAAACACGAAGTGCGCTGTATTTATCTTCTGTTTGTTGTAAATTCATCAGATCTTGATTGTTTTCCGGTAGAGAGAACTGCAAAATATTTATGGTTTTTATGAAACTGAAATTTGTAAAAAATTGGAAAGAAAAATCAAGCAAATTAATAGTTCCTCACCTTATTCAAACCCAAAGGTTTGCTTATTGTTTCCGATTCATTCCCATTAATTTTCTCCACAGTTGGAAATTCCTTGGGACTAATTTCAGTGCTTTTGGGTGGATCATTACGAATAATAGTATCTTTGAGAATCACCGTCTTGGATTGATTCTTCAAACTGCATTTAGGAAATAGTTCTGTCAATCTTTCCAAATTTCCATCTCTGTATCCCAAATTCGAATTTCCAGAATTCATTTGACTTCCTCCATCGATTAACTGAATTTCTCTGTTTCCTACTAGATTCAGAACAGAATTTCTTCCTGGATTTCCACATTGAATTCCTCCATCCATTATTTGAACTTCTCTATTTGCCCCCAAATTAATTGCAGAATTTCTCCCCAGATTTCCAGAGTGTGATTGCAATTTACTCACACACTTTTTTAATTTCTCCGCTGGCTTTTTAACGCCCAAATTATGATTCGCAAGTCTGCTTCCAATCGCTGAACCTTGTTTCGAATCCCACATCGGAATCGTGGGAATTGTGGGAAGGGGAGCACTTTGGAAATCCGAAAAATCATCACTTGAATCGACTAAGTGATTTTTTAATCCAGACTGACGAGATTCTGAAGGGAAATTAATTTCAAATTCACAATTGTTTGAGGAATTTTTTATTTCAGATCTAGTTTCATGGGCTGAATGAAACAAATTATCCATACTTGAAGAAGTTATTACAGAATTTGTTCTAATTCCAGGTCTCTGGTGCAAAGTGGAATTCGAACTTGAAAAAGAATTCGGATGGGAGATAGAATTTGAATTCGAAACAGAACTTGAATTTAAACTGGAGTTGAAACTTGGAATAGGCTTTGAATTTGCAATAAAATTCGAGCATATAACAGAACTTGAATTAGAATCAGGATTTTCAAACCCTGAAAATACTTTTGAATCATGGGGTTTTGCCTCGTTTTTAATTGGAATAATGTTGTATGCCTCTAAAAGAGCAAGATTAAGATTTGGAACAGGTGGAACTCGAACGAGATGCAAAACTTCAATACTATTAAAAGGATACGAAGCTTGTGCAAGAGCCACTAAAGCTAAGACTGTATATAATTCTTGTTGGGTTAATTGCCCAGCATATTTTTGATTAGCGAGACCCCAAATGTAACCCAAAGCTTCGGTGGATAATTGGCTAGTGAGTAAAAGAGGAAAAATTTTATTGGTGTCGACGAGAACTTCACCAAGGATTGCATCAGGTCGGGACTTGTCTTCTCGAACAGCCTCCCAGATTTGTTTGTACAATGGGGGTAGGATATTGGAATTTTGCCACAACCATCCCGGCAGCTGCGACATTCTCTTTTCACTGTGATTTTGTACTTTGTACATTGTGATAATCGCCCTTCTCCGATTGAGGGATTTTTAGGTTACGTCACTCGCGAAAACTGAAACAAATCACGAAACCTCGCAGTTCAGGATGGAAAACAACTTTTTTTGAAGATCTGATGACATTTCGACTGTTTTCGAAACATTCTAGCTTTAATTGATTTAATTAAACAGCGCGGAAATGTATTTTTTATTTGACAGGTGACAGTCATCGACTTATGTATACATAGTATGCATAGTATGCAGATTTCGACATGTCCATGCATTTTTTCTCCCTATACAAAAATTCTCAGCAGATGGTTGTGCCGCGATTGCACATGTGAAATAGGCTTGAGACTTTATGAGACTGTATCGTGTGAACGGTACAGGTTACGTTTTATCCCCACTTTCCCCCTCTTTAGGAAGGCGAGTTCATAGGCTGTTTAACTCGCAGGCGCGATTATTCAAATGTACATAAATATTAAATATGGTAGTTGTAATTTTTACTCACAAATCAGAAAGAAAGATAAATATAATTTTAAGGTTTCTTTACATTTAGGAAAAATATAAGAGTATATGAAATCGTTAGAATGCAAACAA
>JBAGKK010041530.1:0-10494 GCA_037177015.1 Euceroptres primus | reverse complement strand
TTCACAACCCATGAAAAGTCTCTTCTGGTTATAATCTCGTTACCTACCTAAATGATAATTCAGAAATCTTCTAAAAAATATTTATAACTCCTACTGTCAAAAAAAATGAAAATTGATGCCACTGAATTAAAAATATGAGTAAATTTGTGGTCTTACGGAAAGTACGCATTTTTGTACGGAAAATTCAAGATCTAATTATCAATGCATGTATGCTTTTAGAATTGATTGCAGAATCAGTAAATAAAGTTCATTTTTTATTTCTAATTATAGTTTTAGGTTAATAATAGTCTTTTAAATGTCAAGAATTTTTATGGCATCTGGGCAAATACTGGTTTTTTAATTAATTTTATGATTAAATAGTTTAATTTTCCCACTTAAATTTATTGAAGATTGAAGGTTAATATTAGTCTCTCTATTCAAATTATTTGATCAAGTTAAGGTAAAACTATTTTTAAAAAACAATTTATCGCTTTAATTCCAAATATCAGTAAACAATGATCAATATTTTTGCATAATATTAGTTATAAAATGTCATTTTATTAATTAAAACGCCCTATTAATTTGAATGACAATTAAGCGAAAACAAATATTGATTCTCCGGAGACACAGTAAAATAAATCTCTAAAATAGAAATTTTTTCCATATTTTAAAATATTTTTACCAAAAATTTATTATTTTTAAAATATTTTTTAAATTTGATCAATTTCAGTATTATTATAAATAAAAAAAACTGTATAAGTATGTAGTGAAACATGGTAATATTATAGGAAAATCGATTCCTTTTGAGTAAATTTATAAATCTTTTTTCGTGTATTAAATTTGAATTATCGAAATAAGAAAATTTTTAGTTCAAAAACCCATCTTTCGAATATTATAAAAGTATATAATTTGAATTTTTCGGAATATGCTTAAAAAATTTTCTTATGGCTTTTGATCACAATATTTAACGCAATAACTAGCACAATTGAACGAAATTCTGTCGAGATTTTATGTATAACAAACATATGAGATAAAAAAACTGATTATCTGCATCTGAATAAAAATGGCTAATTTTACTTCGTGATATTGAACAATTTTCTCTAATTTTGCCTACAAAAAATGATTTCAATTGGAAAATCCATAATATTTAATTTTCCATCAAAAAGAAGCAATATCATCCCTTAAACGGAAGTTGTGAAAAACGTACACTCAGGAAAAAGTTTTTTACATTCCATCAAAATTTTTTTAATTCAAAAATGTAATTGCATTGCTGTGGGGTCGAAAAAGCATATGTTTGATTCAAACAACTATTATTAGAAAAAAAAATTGTCTGAATCAAACAAGCTTCTTCCTGATCAAACAAAATTTTTTCAAAGACGTTAAAAGCAACTAAATAATGAATTTTTATGAAAATTTTTTTTTACGAAAGCAGTTAAATAAATAGTTTTACTAACAGCTTCACTACAATATAATAGTATATTATGCACCTAGGGGGAGAAGAGGGACTTTTTTGACGAGTACTGAAAACGTACACAAGTCGAAAAAGTCCCTCTCCCCCTTGGCGCATACGATATTTTTTAGAACAAATGCATGATTTCTTCCCACATTTGATTTTGAAACCTATTGTTACGGAAATTTCCGTAACAATAGTCTATTGTCACGAAAAAATTTCCTTGGGAATAACTTATTATTACTGAAATTTCCGTAACAATAGCTTATTTTCACGGCAAAATTTCGGTAACAATAGCCTATTGTCATGGAAAAATTTCCGTATGAATAACTTATTTATACGGAAATTTCCGTAACAATAATCTATTGTCACGGAAAAAATTCCGTGGGTATAGCCTATTCTTATGGAAATTTCCGTATCAATAAGCAACCAAAATTTCCTAAGAGTTTTCACGGTGAGGTGCTGATTATTGCAAAATGCGAGCTTACACACGGAAAAAATAAGTAGTTGAAAATTTATTTGACTGTGATAGACTCTAGGATAAGCCAAAAATTTTTAAAAATGTCATATAACTTTCATTGAAAATTTCATGACAGTACGAGACTAAGTCCTTGACTTTTGAAACTATTTCTAGAGTCAGAGACTCAGTCCCAAACTTTTTTCATTATTTCCAGAACTGTCTTGAGCCTTCTAATAAACGTTACACGAAATTTTTAAAAATTTGTGGCCTATCCTAGAGTCTAGAATAATCAAGTAAATTTTCAAGTACTTATTTTTTCCGTGCAGATGTATAATTTTTCATTATTTATATATAACGTCACTTTTTACTCCCTAGGGAGTGAAAAGTAGAGGTTTAGCCCCGCTCAATAGGCATGAAAAAGGGCTTAAATCATGCATGTGTTATAAAAATTACTTTTCACAATAATTTTCTAAAAATATATAAACCCTTTTGAAATTTTAATGATCTACTGTTGCATAGTTTCCCCGATGTGTCTGGAGCTGTTTTCAAGATTTTTAACTTTAAAATTAAAATTCAATTTAATTTAATTTTTTAACTTCTAAATTTAAAATTCAATAGGGGAAAGTTGCCTAATACTTAGGACTAGCTCCTAAGACGGGCACCCCTTAATATTTTTGTATACAAAAATTAAATCCATCATTCATGCATGCAGATGTATGTTTAGTAGACTTCTAATTACTTACAAAGTTCTTTTTTCTTTATTGCAAGTAATTTAACAATAATAAAAAGAAGAAATCATTTTAGCACATTGAATAACAAACTTTTACCTATTTAAGAAGTCGTAATTTAATAGTTTTTATAGCAATTTGAAACTGCAAGTAGTTTTTATTTCATGTAGACAATTCTCTAAGCTTTAAAATTATTACTTGCGTTTTTTTTAACTTCCACTTTTATGCTGAGTTGAATTTTATTAAATTTCTGAATTTATTAAATTTTATTAAATGAGTTGAAAATCAATGTAGATATGTGATTCCTAAAACGGGCCCTCTCTGGGCTAAAATAAAAAATTTTTTTAATATGTGTTTTCTTTGATTTGTGTAAGGAAATATTAGTCCTAAAATGAATAATATTTATTATTTTGTAACGTTTTATAAATAGTTAATACTTTATAAAACTATTAATATTTATTTTATCTTTTACCTTATTTGATGCATATTTTACGTATTATAATGTATTTTGCATAAACAATTTCTCACCAAGGTTACAGCACACGTTTAAATAATATGCTACGAATAAAATGATACGACCAAATTTTATATAAAATGATTTCTAGAGAATAAAATAAGCTTTAAAATGAGCTGGCACTGAACCCCATACGATGAATAATTTAACAGTTATGAATTTGTTACTAAAGGATGTGAGCTTCTACTAATGCGTTTGCATTTAATGAATTTTCATGGTTGTAAAAAATGTTTTATAAAATTTTGCTTATTGGGACCTTAAACCCAATGGTTCGAAGTTTTAGAAAACATTTCTTCTGGTATCCAAAATCCAAAATTGGCGGAGGAATGGGGAAACAGTTCTTTTTTTAATAATATTTTTTGAAAAGAATTTTTTGGTGAGTTCGCATTTATAGAATCGCCTAAGTGATAGTGATACTTCTTAAAAAAATACTAACTCTATTTTTAAACAAATTTTCTCATTTTTAACAATAAATTGTTATAAACAAGAATTTTTTTTCATACATACACTAGTCGGAAAAATCTGAAAAAATTGTGAAATAGGCAAGTATTGACAAGGATGTCAATTATTCGCACAGCAATTTTCTATCTGCAATAGTTTCGTTGCAAAAAACACTTTTTGAACAATTTTCATAAACAATAGTCCATAACCGTGCTAAATAATGATAAAAATTGTCAAAAAATGAGGAACACCAAGTTTAGCTCATGATTGATGAAACTTTTATTACTCTTTTTAAATACCGATTGTTTAAAATTCAATTTAAATGTTTATAACAAAAAATAAGATTAGTTAATTTACTTCATTAAAGGTTCGAGAAATTTACAGATACGGACGAATAAAATAATTTTCCTTTTTTTGACGCTTCTCATGTTTCTGGCAAGCCTAATGTTGTTAATATTATTGTCCAATTTACGATATGGAAAGAGTTGGATATCATATGTCACATTAGAGCGTCCAAAAAAAGGTTGCGTTGATTTTTTACGACACACCCTAAAAAGCTTTCATACAGTGAAAAAAAATTGTGGAATTTTTTGAGAATTTTTGAAAAACGCTAAGAACTGGTCCGAGGGTGTTAAACCACCCGTAAACAAAAAATATCATAGTTTCTCTGAAAATACACATATTGAATGCAGTTACGGCCTAAAAATCTTGAATTGGCAAGAAAAAACTTTAAAAACTGAAAAATAGTTCTTAAAGCTGTAAACTCACCCTCAAAAGTGAAAAATCACCCCTTATAAGAAGTGAAAAATCAATTTTCAAGTCATATTTATTTTTTGGGGATAATTATTTATTTTTACGACACATCCTAAAAAGCTTTCATAGAGTGAAAACATATAAACATATAGACATATAATAGTGTGAAAAAAGGGAAGAGTGATCAAATAACTCGCTTAAGAGGGTTAAACCACCCCTTCCAGGACTTAGAGATATATATTTCCATTAGTATGTTTAATGTAATGATTGTGAGGTAGAAAAATATGCAAATTTCGCAAAGGAGTATATGTAGCAAGTATTCAATCAAAAACACCCTAATTTGTGAAAACCACTCCTTTCGAGTTCTAAAAATAATTGCTTGCTTTGTAAGAAGGGGTGATTTCTCACTTTTATGGGTGAGTTTACAACTTTATCAACTGTTTTTTTAGTTTTTTAAGTTTTTTCATGTCAATTCAAGATTTTTAGGCCGTAACTCCATTCAATATGTGTTTTTTCAGAGAAACTATGATATCATAAAAAATCAAAGGAACTTTTTTTTGACGCCCTAATGTGACACATTATATCCAACTCTTTCCATATCGTAAATTCAACAATAATATTAACAACAAAAGGCTTGCCCGAAACATAAGAAACGTCAAAAAGAAGGAAAATTAGTTTATTCATCTGTTTCTAGAAATTTTTTGTACCTTTAATGAAGTAAATTAAATCTTATTTTTTTGTTATAAACATTTAAATTGAATTTTAAATAATTGGTATTATTTATGAAAATTGTTTAAAAAGTATTTTTTGCAACGAAACTATACAGATAGAAAATTGCTGTACAAATAATTGACATGCTTTTCGACACTTGGTTATGCCATAATTTTTTCAGATTTTTCGGCCCAGTATAAGTATGAGAAAAAAATTAATGTTTATAACAATTTACTGTTAAAAAATGAGAAAATTTGTTTAAAAATACGGGTAGTATTTTTTTGTGTGGTATCACTATTTCTTAGGCCATTCTGCAAATGCGAACTCACCAAAAAAATTTTTGTTAAAAATATTGGTTACCAAAATACTTCCCCCACTCCTTCGCCAAATTTGGATTTTGGGTGCCAGAAAAAATGTTTTCTAATACTTCGAACCATTGAATAAAGGATCTAGTAAGCAAAATTTGATCAAATATTTTTTACAAAAATGAAAATTCATTAAACGCAAACGTATTAGTGGAAGCCCCACAGCCTTAATTAACAAATTCATAACTTTTAAACTATTCATTGCAGGTTTTTCAGTGACGGCTTATTTTGAAGTTTGTTTTATTGTTTAGAAATATACCTAAACCTAAACCATTTAGAATTATACCTAAACTGCCGTCCAAAGTAAAAAGATACGTAAGTGACTTTGTGGTTTAGGGTTATTCTCTTAAACCTAATAATGGAAAAGTCGACCTAAGCGACAATGTCACTTATGTATCTTTTTACTTTGGACGGCAGTGTACAATTTTGTTGTATATCTTCATCGGAAGAAACAATCCACACAAACGTCTTTAAAAAACGTCGTTTTTTCGTTTTTTGTTAATAACAAAAAAACGGCAACACTTGCAGTCCTGAGGGTTTCAGGATTTCATTAGAACGTCCTTACAAACAATAATAAAAAAAAATTCGTATAGCAATTTGCCTCAGCAAACATCCTTCTTTTGACTAACTTGACTGTAATAAACGTTTTGATTTTCACCCATGTAAATAATTTCTCCAAAATCACCCTAACTCCTCATTACTCAATTTACATTTTCGAACTCTCAAAATTGACACGAATTCCTCTGAAATATTCCCCCTTACAAAGAGAACGAATCTCCTGAATATAAATCAGACTTGGAAATCCGAGATGGAGCATCGAGAGCGATAATGTAACCGTGTCGTTATCCTGAACCCAAGTTCACTCCAGTTCGGTTAACCTAAGTCGAAGCGAGTCTTGGTTCACGAACGGGGCGGTGAGATACCTTGCGGGAGATTATCTCGCGATCCGAGTCTCTATTATGATTCAACTGACAACCTATTTGTAGTCCCCAAAGGGAGAGGAAAAAGAGCCTAGTCTATATCTATATAGTAAGCTCCTAGGTCAGGCTTGAAATGTAGCAATACGAAAGAGAGTAAAGGAGGGCATTCCCCCTCCCCTTAACACCCCCCTTGTACCCTATATGCCATAAGTGTGGGAGTGAAAGAGAGTGAGAGGGAATGGTACCTCTCACAGACTAAAAGAGAACAGGAACTGGGGGATTCCCCTTCCCCTTCCTACTAAAAGGTCGCTATGCATTTTTACTGAAGGCTAAAATCACGAGCGAGTCGAGAGATGTCGACTCGATAACTCTGCCTGGACGAGGACGCGGACCCATCTCGGGTTATAGGATGACGTTAGCCATTATGATTTGTGGATGTTCTAACACTGAAACGATGGTATCGTTGTAGACGTCTTGCGAAAGAAGGATCTAGTCTGTTGAAGAAAATCTTTACAGTTTTTATGAATCCTCTAACATCAATGGACTTTGATGGACTTTATATAAATTTTGATGATTTGGTGTGACTTTGATGGACATTTGGGCCTTCGATGAATTTGAATCATCATCATCGGATTTGTATGGACTTCGAGGAACCGTCAGTGAAATTTGTAGAAATTTTCTGAATTTAAATGGAGTTCAAGAGACTTTATGAGACTCAGAGGGACTTTAATGAAGTTTATAGAACCTTATCAAATTGCATAGAACTTTCTAGAACTTCAAAGTACTTATATGGATTCAAAGCAGTATAAAGGGATTTCAAGTGACTTCGAAAATCTGAAAAGTACTTTCTGGGACTTACATGGAATTAATGGACTTCATAGATATTTATAGATTCATCATATTCATAGATTCTTCATAGACTTCGACTTTGATATTCTTGGTTAAACCTCTTGGATTTTTCGTTCTAGCGTTTTATAAATCTTCGAACATCAATGGACTTTGTGAGACTTTGATGGACTCGGTATAAATATTGAGTTTTTGTGAATTTGATAGACCTTTTGGCCCTTGGATGAACTTGGATGATCATCGTGGGATTTGAATGGACTTCGAGGAAGCATCAGTGAAATTTAAAGAAATGCTCTGAATTTAACCCTCAAATACCACGCTAGTGCGAATTCGCACCAGCAAAATTTTCAAACAAGTGTGACATTTTAGAAAAGTTCTTCTCATTTCTTTGTTTTTTTTCTATTTAAAAATTGTTTATTACATTTGTTTTTATTACCATTGTATTTCTTAGTAATTTTTATCCCGAAAAACGTATCTTATAAGTTATAATTACTTTATTTATGCACGAATTATTAACATTTAAAAATGCGAAATCCCAATTCGCACTAGTGTGGTATATACGTATGCGCAGATGGAGTGTGGTCTTTGCGGGTTAAATGAAGTTGAAGAAACTTTATGGGACTCAGAGGGACTGTAATGAAGTTTAAGAAAATAGAACCTCTCGGAGTCGCGTAAAACTTTCTTGGACTGTAAAGTACTTATTTGGATTCAAAGCAGTATGAAGGGATTTCAAGTGACTTCGAGAAACTGAAAAGTACTTTTAGTCCAAGCATCTGGTATTTTTTGACGGACTTAATTTCCAAGTGCAGTTTTTTTCATAAAACGCATTTTTGGGGGTTCCATATTCATACCTTAAGTTTTCTAGAACAGATCAATTGCCAAACCCAGTTTTTTAAATTAAAAAGGTGCAAAAAATCACATTTGCGGGGATTGTTGGTTTCCAGTGCACCGGATGGTAAAAAGTGTTCTTATAAAAAACAAAGTAAATAAAATTCTGCGTAAAAAAACATCAATATTCTATTTTCAATAGGTTCCGAGTTACGGTCTTTCCAGAAATTCCCAAGTTTTTCCTATTTTGTGCCAAAAACCACTACTTTTCAAAACTGACTTTGCACTTTGAAACCTATTAACTTCATGAAAAAGTGTACCACAGATGGATGAAAGTAGACTCAATTTGCAATAATTTCGAAAAAGGGCAATATTCTACCTCCAATAAGTTATGAGTTATGACCTCTCAAATTGGACCATTTTTGGCCTATTTTTAGGGGCAATTGACATGGGTTCAGATTTTTCAAAATTCTTCGTTCCAGAATGAATAAGTATAAGTTCTGCTATGAAATCTAAAGAAGATAAATTAAAGCGGATCAATTTCTGCGAAACTAAAAAAAAACAAATTGCTCTAGCTTTACTAGATCACGCGTTATGACCTTGAGATTTGCACCAATTTTGTGTATGGTAATCTTATACTGCATCGACTGCAACTATGGCTGTTTTTAAGTACTTTTGTGTCAAACAAGTGATTATAATTTATTTCAAAAGTATAATCTGTCTTTTGCTAATAATAAACGACAAATCGTTTAATAATATATTATAACAAAAAATTTTATAACTTCTTTTTCTGCATTTCATCCTCCAGGACACTTATTTCAGTGAACGTTGCATAAATAGTAAATTATGTTATTTTAAATTTATTACATTACTAATAATAATAATAATAATAATAATCACAATAATTGAATTTCAATATTTTCAGCAAAAGATAAAAATAACACATAATATAAAAACTTAATAATAACAGTAACATAAAATTTACAGTTAATGCAACGTTCACTGATACGTGTCCTAGGGGATAAGTTTCAGAAAAAATGGTTATAAACAAATTTCGTTATAAAAAATTATTAAACCATTAATTGTTTATGGTTAACAAAAGACAGATTATACTTTTGAAATAAATTATAATCACTTGTTTGCCACAAAAGCACTTGAAAGCGGTAATAATTGCAGTCGGTGCAGCATAAGACTACCCATGCACAAAATTGGTGCAAGTCTCAAAGATGACCTTACTCGTGCTAGAGCAATTTCCTTTTTTTTTATTTTATGCACAAATTGATCCGCTTTAATTTATCTCGTTGAGATTTCATCGTAAGACTTATACAAAACGAGTTATTTACAAAAAACATCTTTTCAGATTTTGGTAAAAAAATTTTTAAAAAATTGGATTTAAAAATCACCACAAATCCAAAACCAGTGCGACTACACAATTTCTTTTTAATTTACGCAGAATTTCATAAACTTTGTTTCATCTTGTGCCATCTTTTACGTAGATTCATCCTGGAACGACGTAGTTTGAAAAAACTAAGCCCATGTCAATTGCCCCTAAAAATAGGTCAAAAATGGTCAACTTTGAGAGGTTGCTCATGACCTATTGGAGCTAGGACATTGCCCTTTTTTGATATTAATGCAAATTGATTCTACTTTCATCTATCTATGAAACACTTTCCCGTAAAGTTAATAAGTTTCAGGCTACAGAGTCAGTTTTGAAAAGTAGTGGTTTTTGGCACAAAACAGAAAAAACTTGGGGATTTTTGGAAAGATCGTAACTAGGAACTTATTGGAGAAAGAATATTGATGTTTTTTTACGCAGAATTTTATTTACTTTGTTTTTTTTAAGAACATATTTTACCGTGCGGTGCACTCTATATTTAAATTTTATTAAGTTTTTGTGACTTTGATGGACTTTATGGACCTTGGATGAACTGCAATGTTCATCATGGGATTTGAATGAACTCTGAAGAAGCATCAGTGAAATTTTAAAAAATTCTCTGCACTCAAATGGAGTTCAAGAAACTTTATGGGGCTCCAAAGGACTTTAATATAATTGAAGGACTTTATAGAACCTCTAAGAGTTTATAAAAGCTCATGAAACTTCATGAAATTTCACGGGATATTGGGGTTTTTCAATGAATTTAAATGGAATTATATAGAACTTTCTTGGACTTCAAAATAATTATTTGGATTCAAAAGAATATTAAGGGATCATCACACTTTATACGCCCGAAAAAAGGCTATTTTTGCGAATTTTTCAAGCTATTTTTATTAAATATATTGATGTAATTCATTTTAGGCTCCATTAACACACTCTTAAAATGTGTGCACATTTTTTTATTGATTTTACATAGTTTTTTTTATACAAAAAAACGAAACGAATTCGATTAATAGCTTTTGTCCATGGCGTTGATGGTTTTTTTTGTGAAGGATTACCTCAAACACAAAAACCAAAAAGATTTAGACTCATGTCAGTAAGAGTGTGAACTAGAATAAAAAAAG
>JBAGKK010041519.1:0-10495 GCA_037177015.1 Euceroptres primus | reverse complement strand
TATTGTTGAAACAAACCGGCAGTAATATGACGTCCGCCGTGCCCCAGTGTATGGGGCACGGTGGTCGAAATGCAACATCCATGAATTAATTAAATGTTAAATAATGACGTAATTAAAAAATGGTTTTGAGTAATGACATATGTTCTCTGATCATGTAAGTCTCACATTAAAGAATACAGACATAAAAATCACAGTTCGATCATAATTTATAGGACATTTAATTCTAAGCCTATGGGTGGGCCCGCCACCATGGCCGATTCTCCCCTAAGTGAAATGTCGAATTGACACTTTATTGTTTATCGTGACTTATCGTCAATTTAAATTGTAATACCATCATAATAAAAAATGTCTTTATATAATTCTCGACGGTACGACATAAAAAATTGTTTAAAAAGAATGTAAAATGCCGATATTGTTCAAATTATCCGAGAATATTCCATAGGAATATGATTATTCTGGACACTTTCGGGGCAATGAACCAGGAATATTCCACGGGCGATTCAAGAGACTTCCAGGGTAATATAGGTAAATATTCCAGGGTAAATATTCCAGGGTAAATATTCCATAGGGAAATTTAGCGCACTTTCCAGTATTGTACCAGGAATATTCCACGGGAACATTCTAGAGACTTTCAAGGTAACGCAGGTAAATATTCCAGGGTAAATATTCCATATGAAAATTCAGGGCACTTTCGGGGCAATGTACTAATAATATTCCACAGGAACAATTAGGGCACATTCAGGGTCAAGTTCCAATATTCCGCAGGAATATGTTAAAAACATTCCTCGGGAATATTCTAGATGTAGGACATTTTTACGTTCCTACAATATTGTTGGAATATTTCCTGACAATATTCCCAATGTTTCAGTGGTATATTCGGGAAATGTGAATAGAATATTCCAAGCTATGGGGGTGTTCTTTTTATTTAAGCTTGAACATAATGTTTGGAAATAATGTTTGTTTCACGGTAAAAATTGAAATTAATATTAAGAATTTCAGTTGGACACCGAAACATTTGAAATTTCTGAATCTGTTAATCTTAAATTAATCATATTTTCTTTGCATCGTTTTTATATTACAAGTGTAATAAATACCGCGTTGTATTATTTTTAAACTCCAAAATTGTCTATTTTCGATCCACCCTATTGTAGTACAAGTGCAATACTGGTTTTTGATTTTATGATTGGTTGTTAATGATGAATTTAAATTAAATAAATTACCTATATTTCTTGTCAGTCTATTACAAAAAAACACCCGGTTTAAAGGAAACATAGATTATATTTTTTGGCACAGTGAGCTTAAAATGCGTTTTTACACACCCATATTAGTGCGTAAAACGGCTTATTGCACACCCCTGTTAGTGCGTAAACCGGCTTATTGCACACCCACTAATATGGGTGTGTAAAAACGCATTTTACGCACACTGTGTCAAAAAAATATCGTATGCAACTCGTGCGAACGGTTTTACACACATGTTGCATAATATAGTATTTTAGAATGATATGCAGACAATTTGACCCCATGTTTTTTTTGCAAGTATTATCTTCCGCTGCGACTGGCATATGTGTAAGCAGATTATATTCACGATATAAATAGGGGTAGTTTTTCTAGGAACTTTTGTTCGTTGAGATGGAAGTAATTTTGCCACCTGAGAAGAAGCAGGGGTGAAGCGTGGACAAGGAGGACGTGTTGAGAAGGGAAGGTTTTATAAGTCTCGGATTAGAGAGGTTTACTGCTTACGAGGTGCCTAGGGAACCTTTAGGATCCAGGTTTGTCCTTCTTGTACGCCTTTTCCTCGTCGTTCATCTTTTAATTCCCCTTTCTTTTCTCCTAAAATTGTCGTTCGTGACCAACCATGAAATGCAATGTAGTCACGTCTTATGGGGAAATGTTCCTCTTAACTGCTCAATTTCACGATTTTTAAATTGAATGTGGCACTTACTACAGAATATTTCCTACTTCAGGCGTCTAAAAGAGATTTAAAAAATTGTCTACAACCATTTTTTAAGTTTAGAGTGGTCTTTTAAAGAGCTACTTAGTTATTTCACAATAATAAATGTCGAATATTCTTTGTTTATAGGATGGCCGTTTGTAATAATTTGATTATGGCTTACGATGTGAATATACCTAGTTAAATTCAACCATTATTCTCTTTTATGGGAAAAACAGTGGAAGAAGTCCAGGTGAAAATCAATTTCAGAGTTATATGGGATAATGAAAATTATATGAGGGACTTATTTTTTAGAAGAGAAATAAGACTTTTTTATGGAAAAGTAACTTTCAATGTTTCTTTTTGATACCTCGATGTATTTTGAAGTTTATTTTTTATCTGGTGAGTAAAAATTGTCAATTCATGTACTTAAGAAATATTATTTTATTATTTTATTATTACTTAAGAAATATTATTTTATTACCAAAATCTACGCAGAACTTTTGTGAAGAATATTTTATCGTTTCCTTTTTTATCTCTTTTCGTGACTCTGTTGCTTGATGCTGAGATGTTCTTTTCAAGGGGAAAGTTCGAAGGTGACAAGACTGAATGGAAAAAAACAAATTAGATGATCCGAAAAAATGAGTCCATTCCTTATACTCTATTCTTTGGGATATTAAATCTATTTATTAAGTTATATAATTGTATTTTTAGTAAGTAAAGCATATGCAATTCGATGTTTAAATGAAGGAATAATTAATTAATACTTTCGGAGTGGCGCACTGTCATAAAATTATTATTATTAATTTTGCATGCACCATAAAGTCCAATATCGAAATAGAATAATTTCTCTGTTAGTCGTAAATTAATATGAATAAATAGCTCGTTTGAAGAAGATCAAAGTGAAAGCAACACTTTCATCAACTTTAATTAATTACAGGTGCATTTATGATAATTTCTAGGTTTGCAAACTTTTTGTCACCAATTTCCTTTAATATTAATAATCATGTATCTCAGAGTGCAGAAATTATTTCAGGAGTAAGTGAATGAATTAATTATTTTAACTTATAATCTACGTGTACCAACTCTAAATGCATGTAACCTATAAGCACATATGATCATCCCGAAGCACGAGGAGCATTATCGCTCTGAATCCAATTTATGATCAGGCTTAAGAAGGTTTGAACATTATATAGAGCCAATTTAATAAATTACAAAATTTATCCCTGCAGCATTATTTAGTTTAATTACCATAAATAAATTATTTAAGTAATACTTTTGCATTTGTTTTATATTACATTTAATTAATTATTGTACGTAAATTCTGAAAAGTAGAAGAGCCTATAAAATAATTGTTATTGACTTTTATTGTGATCTGAATCTTAACAATCGACAAGATCGTCATAAAACTAGATGTAATTGCGTTTCCAGGATTTCCAGGATGCATTTGACACAGAATGACGCTTTACCACTCTTTATACTTGGTTTGAATGCTTCCTCCGTGCGTTTGCTATCGAAGTTTAAATCCCTATTTCATCTCGCAGCCTCTTTCTATTATCAATACATGTTTCCCTTCCTATTGTCGGTTCCCATTGCGGTTCTTATCAGAATAGAAATTATTGGCTATCGAGATATACACTAAAAAATTGAAAACTGAGGCGTAATCGCTTTCTTTGTATAGATAGCTAATGAGAATTCCGAAGCCAGTTGCTTGTTCAATCTGAATACACTATTGATTAAATATTTTTTATTTGACAATCGGCTCAATACATTTTTACCCAACGTGAACATTTAGTAAAAGAATGAAAGCGAGTAAATAATGAAATTCTTTCGTATTTATTTTCAATATAATTAAATACAATATTTCGAACCAATCATATTTTACTTTCAAAGCTTTACTTAAACAAAGAATGTTTAAATTGATGTCTAAATTCTAAAGAATGTCTAAAAGTACGTCTAAATTGAAATTTTACGATGCTGTTCGATATTGCACGATTTTGAGAAATTGTACTAGTTTTACATAATCAGGAATACCTTCAAAGTTCAATTGGAAAGGTCCACGAACGCGTAGAACTTAGAGGGAGGAAACCTATGAAATTCGAGTATCAACTCCAATCGACTTTGGATGTAATGCTAGTTTCCATTTGCTTTAGAGGAGAGCTAACACCCTGGAACTCTGTATTGAGCTTAACAGTTAAGGTCACAGGGAATGTCATTTGAAGTGTTAGCTGGTTTTGTCAGGTGACATTGTCGACCTGTAATTGGTTCTTAATTCAAACATTCAAACTTTAGACATGAAGTGTAGCTAACAGTAATAATCCAGCAATAAGAAACAATTTTTCAAGAACAAAGATTGTGTTTTTTATTACTCCTTCATTCAAAATCAAAGTTGGAAAGTTGATACTTTTCTTTGAAATAAATAACAAAACAATATTTTATTCATAAGTAATTATTTCACTTAATTTCACTTATCATAGATAAGTGTTAACTATAAAAAAGCAAGAATAGGTGAAAAATGAAAAATATGAAAAGAAAATGTTCTTGAAAAATATGAAAAGAAAATTTTCTTGAAAAATATGAAAAGAAAATGTTTTTGAAAAATATGAAAAGAAAATGTTCTTGAAAAATATGAAAAGAAAATGTTCTTGAAAAATATGAAAAGAAAATGTTCATGAAAAATATTCAGAGAAATGTTCATCGTCGTTTTTATGACCTCAATCAATTTTCGAACCTATATTAAAGGTTCGCAGGAGCAAAATAATAACGGCGAGGTCATAAAATTATAAAGGAAGCACACTGTTCGTTGAGAACGAAGCTTAGATATTATCCAGTAGAAGAGAATGGTTTTAGTCAGCCAGCAGCAATTGAATTTTGAATTCATATCACGTAAGAAGCATCATACAGGCTCATAAATAAAATAAAATTCTATAGTGCATTTCACTTTACCTATACAAGATTAATCATGTGAACTACATATCCTCAATTTAATTAAAATTAGAGAATTTCTTAATTTCGAACTTTCAGAATTTCGTTTGAGAAATCAAAGTTATTTGGTCCGAACGAGAGGTTAGAGGTAATTTATGCCTGAATCCTATCGATTAATTCAGACTAATTGCAGAGTGATCGCATCACTGGAAATTACGCTTCAAGCTATTTTTTGCGAAATTCTGGGAAAAGTAAACAGGTTCTGTTTTTAAAATCCTGAATTTCAATTATTCGTCTTTAAATTTAATTTCATAAAACAAACTTACGTTTAAAATTTCTCAGAGGAGAAATGGAGTATTATTTACATTGAAAATTTAAATAGCAATGAAAATGATATTTCAAGTATTAAAATAAGAACGGAAAGAAATCTTAGTCTATTTTTATAGCTTACTTTTTATTATCCTACATTCTGCAACTCACAGCGGAATTTCTATTTTTTACTTCTTCTGATAAAATAAATTTTATAAAACTATATGAGACTCGAGGTATACAAATGTGTCATTTATACTTTGAGGAGAAAAGAGCACTATTAAACAGTAATGGTCGCAAAAACGTCGGGCCTCCATTTTTCCGTGTAAGTACAATAAAATTGTACATTAAGGAAGAATACTGTAGGTAATACAAAATTACAAAAAAAGACAGCAGGCAATGAAGACGAGAACATAAAACTACAATAAAAGATACACGTGACTGCTTTTAACATTTCTATGCGCACTTTTAGGTAATGCAATATTAAGTTGGATTCTCTCTCCTACAAGAAATGACAGCTCTGGCTTCATACCAAATCTTAAGAAGTCTAGGGGGGATTTTGAAGTCAATGCGAATAAAAGATTCATTAGGTTAATTTAAAACAAACTTGTCATTAATAAATTATTAAATAATACCTTCTCTGATGAGAATGTAATAAATGCTGAGTCAAATTGATCAATTGTCTTCTCTATGTATCTAAATATAGTTGATAATTATGGTCCTCTCGACACGGATGCGAGGGAGGTGAATGAACAATTCAATGGACATCAGTAATCAAAGATAATTGGTCCATGTAACGTCAAGAACGTCGTCTTCCTGAAACAATGCCTTGTACAGATAATTGTCCTTGAAGAGGGACAGAAACACTGAATTTGTCTCCTATTGATTTACATTGATACGTATCTGTTTAGGTCTGATTTTGAATAATAGAAAAAGAGTATAACGTGTTTTTAGGACTTCTTTAAATTCTTAACTATAAATTTTCAATTACAAATTAAATCAGTTACATTTTAATGAGAATATAGACTTTTAGACGAAAAATTGCTCGAAAGTACAATAGAACTTCGGTCTTTCCGAGGAAAATTTGTCGAGCTTGTGCCGATTTTAATAATGCAAGTGTACAAAAGTTCTTCATATTTTTTGATCTTTCGATTTGCTTGATCGCTCTGCATACGTGGATAGTGTATAGAAAACCCAGCGACCCAGTTTAGTGACAAAAAGGCCTTCAGCAATGCAGCTCAATTCCTAGAACTCGGCACCGCAATTTGTTTTTGATGCACAGTAATACTGGACATAATGCCACACGAAAGGGATATTTAATATGGAACCAAATGAAAGGAAGAAGAACTGGGGAAATTCTGATGGAAATTAAAGAAGATGAGTCGACTATCGGCAATTTATAAACTTCCTAATCGAATTAAAAAGAGAAATAAATAAGCAATAAATAATAAATAACTAGAATAAATGAACAGTTGATAAGAAATAAAAATAAATTAGTGGAAAATATTAATCACAATAAACAGAAATGAAAAAATAAATAAGTAGAAAATTGAATTATTGAATTATTTTCATAGCTCTATTTTTAAATCCGCTCCTAAAGTATCGGATTTCACAACAGTTTGAGGACTTACATAAGCTTATGCCGCACGTAAATCGCAAATATGTAACTACAGAAAGTATAATACCGATAGAAGAGAGATGTAAAAATTCTTTGAGTTATAAATTGTACGGAATTTCTAAGGAAATTTGAATTTTTTCTGTTATTATTGTATATTATCTTATAATATTATTGCACGTATATATTATATTATCCACCTATAACAAAAGAACTGTAGAACTCAATTTTATGAATTTAAAATTAAATGAAGAATAGCGTTGACAATTTCTGCTTCTGATTATAAATACCCAAGGTCTTAGTAGAGTAATATGAAACAAACAAATATTCCCAGTAAAGTTAAGGAGCTTTACCCAACAACCCGAGTCAAGAATCACAGAAGGTAATCATTTACCTCACCGTTTGCAGATTCTTTCTTGTCACCCATAAATTTTCAGCTTTTCTAGAGACAGAATAGAAATTAAAGCTCCTTGGCTTCTGCTGAATTCACACCTTTTTTGCCATTTTTCTTCTACAGATAGTTATAAATTTGTGCATTTATGAGAATTTATTGTGTGTTTAGAATTACATAATGACCTAATTTATAAAAATCTACTTTTATATATGTATATGTTTATGTGTGCAGATGTGTGTGTGTGTGTTTGGGGTGGTCCAAAAAAC
Source organism: Euceroptres primus (assembly GCA_037177015.1). Lineage (NCBI taxonomy): Eukaryota > Metazoa > Arthropoda > Insecta > Hymenoptera > Figitidae > Euceroptres > Euceroptres primus. The sequence continues at coordinate 3,056 of JBAGKK010041519.1, read as the reverse complement.
GCTTTTCGAGCTACAGGACAAGTCACCCCCCCCCCAAAAAAAAGTTTCCATTTCCGGAGAATAAAAATCTGTAATTTTCTTTTCGAAGTTCGAATATTAACACGTGCCACCGGGCACTTCAAAATCCCATTTAATTAACATGGGGAAAATTTTGATTTTCGAAAAATTGAACTCATACTTCAGGGTTTGATCGAAACGTGCCAAGTTTTTTAGGGATTAAAGAGGAGTGTCTACGAAATAAAACCATACTAGTAACTTTTATTTTTCACCCACACTTACCGCCCCCCACAGCGCCCCAAATATGATCCAAAAATCAAAAGACTACATTTTTACGTATTACTGTTCCTTTTTAGCAATTTCTGTCGTCTTTTTTATATAAATAATTACTAATAGACAATTTGAATATTTCCTATGACTTTCCAAACAATTTTTAATTGTTTAAATAAATTTAACTTATTTAAACAATTATTTATTCCAAAAAAATGTGAAAAATAATCGTATTTTTTGATTGACAGATTTGACTGATTTGTCATTGTTTGAAGTTGCAAATTTTTTTTAAAACATGTAATTATTTAAGCAATTATTTATTGTTTATTTTCAGAATTTCTAGAAATTCAGCCAGAAATGTCCACTTTCTTCTCAAATTGGTATCTTATTGTTGAATATAAGTTTGATATATTTCTTTTAATGTTTAACAAATTTTTATTTGCTCAAGCAGTTTTTTTCGATAAATTAAAAAAAATTTAGTAAAATAGAATACATATAATTATTGTATAGTGTATAGAAAGAATATATTAACCACTTTTTAATTGCTTAAACAAATATAATTTTTTTAAAGAATTACTTTTCCAAAAATACATTTAAAATCGTATTTTCTGAATTAAACATAATATTGAATGATTTCGAGGAATAGTAAATTCTGCTAAAAGCTTTATATTATTGTTTATACAATTAATTATTGTTTTTTTCGAATTTCCTTCAAATTAAGTATGGATGGTTTACATTGTTTTTGGCGCACTATTAAATAAATCATAAAAGTCATAATAAAATTTAAATTATAAAAGTGTATTTATGCATTCTTCATATTTTTACAATATTCATCATAATTATATTATAAAAAAGCAATTCACTAATGCAAATTATACTTCAAGTTTCAGCAGATTAATGTCGGACTTTAACTATTTGATAACAAAAAATGAGGATCAAAAACAGGACTTACTGCAAGTAGTAAAAAATTATAGAAAACAGTTTCCAGATATCAGAAAGAAAACATTGTCTTCGGCCAAAAAATAATATTTTGTAATCAGCGTTGTAATTAGACTGCATATAAAATGGATTTAGATGCTTTATATTTCATTATAGCATTTAAAAGTCTGTTATGAATATCAAGCTGACATACTGAAAGACACAAAAAATATATATTAATATATATTTACGAACATAATTCTATGTGTAATATTTTATATTATTGATCCAAATTTTTAATAGAAAACTGCTTGAACGAATACAAATTGGTTAAACAATGACGACGTTTTTAACAGAAATTACTATTCCTCAAAATTATTCAATATTATGTTTAAATCAGAAAATACGATTTTTAAAATATTTTTGGAAAAATAATTGTTATAAAAAAATTATATTTGTTTAAACAATTAAAAAATGGTTAATATATTCTTTCTATGCACTATACAGTCAGAAAAATAATTGTATGTATTCTATTCTATTTCATTTTTTTAGTTATCGAAAAAAAACTGCTTAAGCAAATACATTTCAATCAAAAAATACGATTATTTTTTACATTTTTTGGAATAAATAATTGTTTAAATAAATGTTAATTGTTTCAATAAGTAAAAATGTAGTTTTTTGATTTTTGGATCATATTTGGGGCGCTGTGGGGGCAGTAAGGGTGGGTGAAAAATAAAAATGATATTTTCCAATAGGATTAATAAGTAAAAGTTGCAAAGGGATGAGATAGAACTGGATGTACGCAGTTATGTTTATAAAACCACTTGAATCGGTAAATTCAGAGGCATTCAAATGAAGGGTTCTTTAATTGAAATTGATTAACGGAAACATTTTATGAAACCCTTGACTTACATATTTTTATAAACTACTTAGAAACTAATTTTCAAATGGTTATTATTATTTTAGATTCTTCGATGGATTTGATTCATATATTTATACAATTATTGTGGTATTACTTTTTATTAATTCCCTAATTGAAAATTAGCAACCTAACAATAGAATAATAGAACACTAGAAGGATTGTAGAAAATATCTACCTATAATGTTTGTAAGAAGTGGAAAAGGTGGTCTTTATGATGTCAAGTAAATAAGTTATCCTCAAATAATTAAAAGAGACTCTAACTAATAAAGCCTCGAGTTCTCTTAGGCCAGTCGAATTACAAACTAATGTGAAATTTGCTTTTTTGAAACCAGAAAACCCAATTTAAAAAAATTATTCCAGTCTAAATTGAAGACTAATGAGGGTTGCGATAATTTTATTATTCATAATTCTTCATTTGTTCATTATTGCATTGGGTGACAGTGGCACTTTGGTCATATCCCGTCGCTTTAGAAACCTCGGTGGTTTGAATCACAGGAAATCTAACAGGGTTGTCGACTCTGACGGAGAAGACAGCCACAAAGCTTGGTTCTGTCGGCGTAAATTCTCGAGCCATGTGAAATTCCCGTAAAATTTCTCCTCTCTATACATTAGAGTTGGCGATATAACATCCACTTTTGAACCTTTGAGACTTATTAATTTTTTTCCTTCACGATGACTTTGAAGAATCACTTTTTTTGACTTTTGAAAATATCATTTACCTTTTTGAATTTCGATTCCAAGGACACTGCTTTAAAACTTGATAGGAGAAGAATTAAAATCAGTATTGAATGGGAATTCAAATAAAATTATCTAAAATTAATTCTTTGGACGAACTAATTCCAAGCCACAAAATCAATCTCATCCACACGCCCCACAGTGGGGCGAAATGAAAAAATGATGTTCAAAATAACCTGTAGGTCCCAATTCTTAATCGATTTTCAATTAATTT
>JBAGKK010041508.1:0-10495 GCA_037177015.1 Euceroptres primus | reverse complement strand
TATATATATAATGTTTCACTATTTAATTATATTTCACTCTTAATAAACCCGCTGAATGTAAATAAAAAAAACAGTCGGCAATTCGTGATGTCATTATGTAACACATACTCTTAACCCTATTATGCACAGCATATCATATATAATCAGCTGTCCATTGGTTTTTGCAGTTTTTTGTGTATAATTAAGTCATTTTTGGCATTCAAAAAATATTTTTTGTGTATAATTAAGTTATTTTCGGCATTGAAAAAATATTTTCTTACTTCGTCAGAAAATTTGCGATTCTATATGCTGGTTTTTACATAAAAAATCATTATTAGTTTGCGAGAAAAAATTTGAAATGTCGAAAAATTTCAATTTTCTGATATTGATTTTTTTTGCTTGTTTAGATCCGAAAGTAATCATTAGTCGCAGAAAAAATTGTTTTCCACATACAAAAGATGTACGCCTGAAAGGGTTGAAAGGTTAAAAAACGATTCCCATTTATAAAAATTTATATAATTTATAAGAATTGCTCGCATCCCGTAAAAATCGGTATGGTGTTGTGAAAAATGACGATCGCGTCCTTTGGATTAATCCTATTCGTCAGATCGGCACGTTTACGAGAATATTACGAGCGGAACATTTCAGCAGCGTAACAAGAAGAACGAATCACCAGGTCGACGAAGTTTCTGGTCGAGAAAGTGGTTCCAAGTAGCCCCTTGGCGTTCTCCTCGCGGTTATGGCTTCGATTACCGGTCTTGAAGGAATCTTTTAAGTGCCTTCGACTTCGACGACTTGATCGTAAAAGGAGATCACGTAACTTGCAGAATCTAATCGAGTCCATATCACATGTAACTAAAAAATATACAGTAGACTCGAGAGCGTCTTGACGAATACTCGAAATCCTTTTTAAAGAAATGCTGAATCCCTCGAGAGTGCACCTCATCGATCTTAAACTAAATCCAAACCCTTCTTATCGATATTGATGGTCCCATATCATACAGAAAAGAGAAATTGATATTCCACGAAAGTGGGTCAGATTCTATTTGAAATAACAAACTGTATTTTCATCCAATTTTTCAGGTACCTTATTTTCTAAATTCCCAAGAAGAAAGCTTGACTACTTTCTAAAGTGATATGTAAAGTTATAGGGGGAAAAAAATATTATCCATGAAAATTTTTATAAAAATCTCGTGAAACTTGTATAATTGTAAATTATAACATTTTTTTAAGGAAGCGAGTGTGGTAATAATTATATTAAATATTCTTTAGAATCTCGTAGATCGATACTTCTCGCTCTTCGGTGTTCGCTTCGATAAAAGCTTTCCGGAACTTATCTAATCTCCGTAAGTTAATGAAACTTTTTGTTTGGTTAGCCAAGTTTGAACAAGGTCTTTGATTAGTTTACTTCATACTCTTGCAATCAGGAAAGACGTTAGTTGAAGAAAAGTCACTAAAAATACAAGTTTCCAGAAGATAATCTTAAGAAACTCCCAACCCAGCTTATGGCACAATATTTGTAATAGGTTTTGAAGTTTTATTTTTGTGTATTTTACTCCCGAGTTGATGGGAACCTGCTGCTTTTATCAAGATTAATAATCGATTTTCATCAATGGCAAAGTGTTAAAAACTTTCGAAAAAACTGAAATTTACCATTTTGATATCTAGGTATAATTGAAGGTTTTGGAAAAATATTTTTATGGAATTGACGTATTGCCTTCCGCTTGGACAAATTTTTTTTTAAAATTTGTTTACTCCCACTGGCGAAATTTGTTCGTATGCCTAAAAAAAGAATGTACCCCAAATTTTAGCCAAACTGGTTAATATTTACCAACCAAACATGTACCTTGAAATTTCCCATGGGATTTACATAGGAGATATCATGCAAAAACGAAAAATCTGCATAACTTTTTCACTTTTTATTCGAATCATTCTATCTCCGTGGACAAAAATTTACATGGGATGTTTAAAATACCTTCATAGTCAAAAACTCAAAATTTTGAAAAATCACAAAATGTCGGCCGTATAAATGAGTCCACAAAAGCTATTTCTTAAAGTTTTTAACAAAGGGCGACCAAAAATTGTGGAAAAATTTAATAATTTATTCTAAAGCGAGTGAAACATCTCAAAATCCAAAATTTTGAAAAAATAAAAAATGGCGGTTAATTCAAAACTTAAAAAAATACCTTTTTCCCATAGTTTTCAACATAATACTTTTAAACTTCGAGAAAACAAAATGTTTGACTTCAGAAATTACTTGTTAAATTTGAAAATTTAAAAAAAAAAATACAAAATGGCGGCCAATTTAAAATTAAAAGAAGCTCATTTTTACATTTTTCTACGAAATATTTTGATACTTCGTAAAAACAAACTGCTTGGCTTCAGAAACTACTTGATAATTTTAACAATCCAAAATATTGAAAGAAAAATAATGGTGGTCAATTCAAAATTAAAAAGAAAATCTTATTACTACAGTTTTCAACGAAATACTTTAAAAATTTATCATAAAAAATGTTGATTCAGAACCTATAAGATAATTCGAGAAAATAAAGGAGGGATTTATTTTCATTGAAGAAACCATAAATTAATTTTCATATTTTTGAATGGTATCCTTTTAATGAAAAATATAAGAAGAACGTAGTGCTTACATCTAAATGAAAAAAATATTATTTATGCAGTGTCTTGAATATTATTATTAATAATAATATTATTTCAGTATGATTTTATTCAGCTTGCGTCTTGGCGGATAAGGTAAACTTCTTCATATCGGGAACACTCTGCCGATTATCTTGAACAACAAGAAGGATTTTCTGTTTCTCTTGATTAATTTTTGTAATCAGTTTGTTCTACTGCGTCAAAATTTTTGTTTTCTCAAATTATGTTATAGTTTCTGAATCAACATTTCTTCTTCTGATTAAGTTTAAAAGTATTTTGTTGAAAATTGTAGTAATAAGCTTTTTTTAAATTTTGAATTGACCACCATTTTGTTTTCTTTCAAAATTTTGGATTTTCAAAATTATTAAGTAGTTTCTGAAGCCAAACAGTTTGTTTTCACGAATATTCAAAGTATTTAGTTGAAAACTGTAAAAATGAGCTATTTTTTAATTTTGAATTGGCCACCATTTTTTATTTTTTCAAAATTTTAGATTTTTAAAATTATTAAGCAATTTCTGAAACCAGAAAGTTTGTTTTCCCGAAGTGTAAAAGTATTACGTTGAAAACTGTGGGAAAAAGGTATTTTTTGAGTTTTGAATTAGCCGCCATTTTGTATTTTTCGAAATTTTGGATTTTGAGATCTTGTATTCGCTTGAGAATAAATTATTAAATTTTTTCACAATTTTTAGTCACCCTTTGTTAATAACTTTAAGGGGCTACTCTAGTACTAATGAATATTTGTTAAAGAATTATTTTAGATTATAAAAAATTTTTTAATGTCAATATTTTTTTACCTAAAAGTAGAGATATTAATCTTATAAAAAAATTTTACATTGCTTTTTGATGATTTCTTTCATTGAAATGGCCGCCTGAAATTTGCCCTCTTTCTCCGTGGTTGTCATGATTTAAAAAAAAAACTATTGCACCGATCGAGATGAAATTTTAAAGGCTTACTGTATACATGTATGGTTTCAGTATGAAGCAGAATCATAATTATTCATTAATACTTAACCGTATTTTTAAACAATTGAAGTTGCAAAAAAATGTTCGAAAAATTCAAAAGTCCATTTTTTTTTTGTTCAGAGGTATTTGATCGTGGTTCATAAGATAGCAAATATCCTACTTTTTAATAATCCGTATAAATTTTTGCTTTTGGATGATCCAATGTCAAGTTATCATGCCAACCACGGAAGAAGAGGGAAAACTTCAGGCGGCCATTTCAGTGAAAAAAATCATCAAGAAGCAATAAAAAAAATTTTTTGTGAATTTAATATCTCTACTTTTAGGTGTAAAAATATTGACATTCAAAAATTATTTGTAATGTAAAATAAAAATTCTTAAAAAAATGTTCAATAGTACCAGAGTAGCTCCTTAAGAAATAGCATTTTTGGGCCCATTTTGATGGCCGCCATTTTGTGATTTTTCAAAATTTTGAGTTTTTGACTACGAAGATATTTTGAGCCTCCTATGCAAATTTTTTTTCTGGGAGACAGAATGATTCGTAAAAAAATTGAAAAAGTTACGCAGATTTTTTGTTTTTGCGTGATTTCTCCCATGTAAATCCCATGGGAAATTTCAAGGCCCATGTTTGGTGGGTACCGATTTGACTAAAATTTGGTGTACTTTCTTTTTTAGGGCATGCGAACAAATTCCGCCAGTGAGAGCAAACGAATTAAAACAAAAAATTACTTTATAAATATATTCACAAATGAATTATTCATCTTTATTAACTGTATATAAATTTAGTTAAAAACTATAAAACATGATATTATCATTTACAATTTTCCAGAACAGACATACAAGTGTCACTGTTTCAATAAACTAACTAATAACATAATCCCCCCATTCAATAATACCCTTGTGTTTATTAATTCACAAATGTAAATATATTATCATTAACAATCCCTCACACTGAAAATTAATTATTTAATTATTATTCTTTCTAATCAGTAACCTATTTATAAATTCCACAAATTAATAAGAGACGAGACAATGTCATTGGCCTTTCGCAGCCTTGACACGCTGCACTCGAGGGTTTACAAGGGTTGGAGGAAAGGGTTCAATGTTTCCTCAATGGATGAGAGTGAGGGGGAAGGAGGTGGGGACATCAGACTAAATGAGGGAAAAAGAGACAAGAGTAGGAAAGTGTCAGTGAGAGAAAGGGAGTGGATTTTCAGTAGTCACGGTCGTTCGCATTCAAGAGAGGAGAATCCCAGCGTGCAAAATAATTGCATGTACGCAATGTTATGTAATTGCAAAATACGACTTGCTTGCTCACGTCTCGGTTACGAGAGTACGAATATATGTACTTTCCCCCGGTCAACTTTGGATGATCAAATCGGCTCGAAACAACTCTATTTAGGGGCAAAGGTTAACGATCTTGGCCTCACTATTCACATTGCTGTGCAATTATGCCTTTCATTTTTGCACCATTACCCCGCGATTCTATCGATTGACGCTGCAATTGTAATGCTAAGTGAATGATAAGAGATGAACAAATCGTTCGAGTCGTACACAATTAAAAATTATACATTACAAATTACAGTGCTCGGGAATCATTCTTTACTTTAAAAGTGTTTACACTCAGAAAAAAGCTTTGTTCATTAGAATGTTTGAAAAAAAATTTCTTTTGGAATTTTGATCACCATTGATCGTTTTCCTGTGAGGTTCCCAAAGAAAGTGAACATGTATTTTTTCCCATAAGAATAACATGGGGAAAAACAAATCTTTGTAATTCTCTTTTTTAAATGAGATAATGTGTAATTAAATTTAACTCTTCATTAAATTAAACTCTTCAAGGAATATGATTCTATCATGGATTTAAACTTTAACTCTCATAAACCCTTTTATGGTGCCCCAAAATCCACCCCCATAACAGGATAATCATAGTTTCAAAGAATATTAACATTAAGTATCACTTTCTTCCCATTTTTCTTTCTCAAATCTACATTAAAGGCTGATAGGGCGGACTGAAAATAGCAAATTTTTACCAATCAAATCCCGACTATGAAAAAAAGTTGCCTTTTCTAATCAGGATGAGTGTACAATTTTTTTGTTGTTGTCAATATTGTAGCAAGCCACCGCGAGCTTGAAATTTTTACATTTTTTTTTCTGCAAGTGCAAAAATTATGATGATTCTTTTACGTAGTGATTTTGTAGCGATAATTCATATCAAAAAATAAAAAAGAACAAAAATTAATTTTGACCAAGTGATAATTTTTTGAAAATTCACAAAAAAATGAGTTTTTTAAAAATCACTGAATAAAATTTCAAAAAATTGTTCAAAATGAAATTTCGTTAGCTTGAAGTGGAGAAATTTAGCCATTATTTTCAAACACTCAGAAAAAAATTTTTAGTTATTTTTCAATTCCTTAAAAAACTCTAAAATCCCAAAATTTAATAATTAAAAGCAGATAAAATTCTTTTCGTCATTTCGGCATTTTAATTTGGCTTTTTCTCGATCTCTTGACGAAAAGCACTGTATTTGCCATGTCCAAACGAAAATTTTGGCTCGAGCGATTCGCCTCGTGATTTAAACTACGCTCTCACCAAAATTTGCGTTTAAACTTGGCGAATAACGTACTATTTAGGTCATAATGAAAATAATAGGTTTGTTCTTCACTTCCAGTTAATGAAAGTTAAATAAAAAAATCTAAAAATTTCTTGAAATAAAAGCCTGATTTAGCTATTAAAAAAAATTATTTTCTTGGGAATTTTCAAAAAATAATAACTTGGTCAAAATTAATTTTTTTTTCATTTTTTTATTATTATTAATTATCGCCACAATCTCTACATAAGAAAAAAATTAACCATAATTTTTGCACTCATACAAAAAAAAAAAATGTAAAAATTTCAAAAATTAAAAATTTCAAGCTCGTGGTGGCTTACTATAATATTGACAAAAAAAAATTGTACATTCATCCTGATTAGAAAAGGCAACTTTTTTTCATAGTCGGGATTCGATTTGTCAAAATTCGCTATTTTCGGCCCACCCTAATGGATAAATCACACGATTTTATTTCATTTTAAATTAATTTCTAATTGTTTAAACATTTTTTGTTTAAATAATTCATTTTTTCACAAATATTGTAAATGAATGGTGTTAAACAGTATTTAATTGTTGAAATGTAACTTCTAACCTGAATGCGATAGAAAACCATAGTTTTTTCTAAATTATTCAGCAAGTTCCAAGGGTTTATTATAATAACAACTTTTTTCTTCTTCCTGTGATTTATTAAAACAATTTTTATTTGTTTAAATAATATTTTTTGTCTCAAAATGTCGCGAATCAATGGCATTTTTATAAAACTACAACCTAACAAATCAATATGAAAGGTCGGCGAATTAGATTCAGTTATTTATCACTTGCTTAAATAATGAATAAGTGTTTAATTAATCGACTTTTCATATTGATTTATTAAGGTTTAGTAGTATAAAAATATCATTAATTCAGGACATTTTAAGATAAAAAAGTATGTAAACAAGGCTGTGTCTATTATTGTTACGGAATTTTCCGTAACAATTAAAAATTGTTTAAATAAGTCACAGGAAGTTGAAAATTTTTTAACTATAATAAACTTATGGAACTTGTTTAATAATTTACAAAAAACTATAATTTTCTATCACGCTCAGGTTGGAAGTTACATCTCAACATTTCAACAATTAAACATTGTTTAAACAATTCAGATACAACTGAAATGTATACATTGACTTTTCATATTAATTAATTACCTTCTGCATTGAGAAAACACCATTCATTTACAATATTTGTGAAAAAATGAATTATTTAAAAAAATAAAAATCGTTTAAACAATAAAAAAATAATAAAAAATGAATTTAAATCGTGTGATTTATCCATTAATGTAGATCTAAGAAAGAAATGTGGTAAGAAAGTGATAATTAATGTCAATATTCCGCGAAATTATGATTACCCTGTTATGGGGGTGGATTTTGGGGTCCCATAAAAAGGGTTTATAAGAGTTGAAATTAAAAATCAATGATAGAATCATATTCCTTGAAGATTTTTCATCAGACGGCGAAAGTATTGCCTATGAGTAATTATACATTTTATCGTTTAAAAAAGAATTACAAAGATTTGTTTTTTCCTATGTTAATCTTATGGGAAATTTCCTGGGCCGGGCGCCACGTGTTAATATTAACCGTTAAAAAAATGTGTTTACTTTTTTTGGGAACATCACAAGAAAACGATTAATGGTGACAAAAACTCGAATTTTTTTTGTAGCACCCTATTGTTTATGCAACAAAATCGTTTAGGGTTAATTGGATTTGTTCATTTTACCATGCAAAATATGTTGTTGATTGTTCGAAATATTTCGTTGTTTGATAGAATCAGAAGTTGTGATTGAATTCGCCATATTATTAATATTTTATGTTTTATTTATTTCATTGATCTCTGCTATTTATTGCACGTTTCCTTTATAGAAAACTAGAGAATTTAAATTATGCACTTAAATACGAAATATGATAGTCTTTACTATTTAAGTAGAATTAATAATAGTCTCGGACTGTGAGAAATATTTTTCTGAAAAAAAATCGATTTAGAAATCTTGTCTGGACGTACCTATGGAGGGGAATGTTTAGAAATGTTATAATTATATTTTATTGATGAAGAAATTGAATGTAACTTCTCCTTTCTAAAAGAGTTACTTTGATTTATACTTCACTGGAATTTTCGTGCCAGATTTTGGAAAAGTTTAACGGTTTAGTGACCGAAAATAAATCAGAGTAATTTGCTTAATGGCTATGATATAATGTAGTGGGCCAAAGTTCTTAATTAGGGGGTGGAATTCTCACTTTAAATGTCATTTGCAAAATCTTCGTTATTGATAATGAACTGCAATTAGACCTTTCGGAACCACCTGTTCCTTAAATCGAGGTCTGGTTCGGAAAGAAATATAAATATAAAAGTAGAAGGAAATTTTAAGGAATTGGAATAACATTTTATGTTACTTTTCATAATTTATTTTAAAATAAATAAATCGTTCTTCCTTTCATTGCTTATTTTTCGTTATTATAATTTTCTTATCCTCACAGTACATTACTTTTAGAGATATTAAAATCCTTCTTTTAGAATATTGTAAAAGACGGATTTCTTTCAGAATCAAAAAAGGGATGCATTTGAATTTTTCTTTTTGCACCTCCATCCAGTTGATATTCCGGAATGAGAAATGACGTAAGCAAAGAAAGTGTCTCCCAAGCACTGAACGATAATGGACAGATAAGAGTGTTACTCTCCTTCCTCTCAAGTAAGTGCATTCTTGTCACTCTGAACGAAGAGCGATTTGCGAATCAGAAAACGTGCTTCTAATATTTTATGAAAAATAAAAACGCAAATAAATGAGATTTGAAAAAGTTGATAGAGGAAGAAGATTCAATGAAAAATATATTAATAATAAATAGGTAATGTTAGATTGACCAAAACTTTTTCATTGACAGATAATTATTCATATTTTTTAATTGAAATTGATTTTTAATTGATGGAAATGAAAACAAAATCGAAAACTATGAAATAATTTAAAAATAACTGAAGAATTCATATTTCATACGAGACAATTGTCCTCGCCTGGGGCATAGTAATATTTTTATAGCTCTGGTCATTTTGTTAATAATTCAAGATTGTTGACTCATTAATGTAAAAGCATCGAAATTGAGTCACAAATTCTACTTTGTAGGCAGTAAATCCTAAAATATTAGCGTGGTTTTGCTCTGCTCTATAAGAATAATTATTATAAGGTACTTCTGCATGAGATTTGAATCATCTCGACTGAAGTAATTTATAAAAATTTTGAGTACTTCTTATTTTTCTTAACAAGAAAGTAAAGTATATGGATTTATTCCCAAAGGAAAATTCTTTTGCAGGTTGTTAGGGATAGTCTCTCAAAAGGATTTGAGTGGCGCCACTGACCTGTAAAATTTCTGAGCTGCCTTTGATATTTTTCTCTTTCCACTATAAATCTAAGGTTCACTTGAAGTAATAAAGATCCTAGGAATTCTCGACTTGCTCGTTGTAACATAAGGCCAAAATCCTCGGAGAAGTTAAAATGGGACGAAAAAATCTTTCTTGTCTTCAGTATTCATAATGGCCAGAAACAGAAATATTGAAGAAATTATGCTAATCTGTGGGCTTTATAAAGTAATTCAATTAAGTAGACGTTGAATATTCCTACCATTTTTTAAGTGTATGCGTTTTTATGTAATTTTAAGAATTTTTTATAAATATTTCTCATTTTAAGGAGACACAGACAATCAAATCGTTTTTCCACGGTGTATATAATTTCTGAGATCTGGAATTCGGTAAGCGGCTTTTTCTGTCTGCCCCTTGCCTATCAGACACTAGATCGTGCGCTATCGGTCGTGAGACTCGATAAACTTGTCACGCTCAATTTGCCGTATCGATCAGCCGCGTCGTAAAGCTGAAGAGCTCAACTGTCTCTCAGACTCGCGATAAAATCGTCTCTAATGCACTATAAAACATGTGTAAAACGTCAACGCTAAGAAACGAGTCGATACTAAAAAAAAATAGATTTAAAATCATTTATCAGTGTTAATTATCTAATAATTCATCTATAATTTTCAAATTAAGAAATATTCCTTTCATACTCATAAAATGATTTTAAAAAATCTGCCCGGCCCCCTTCGGGGGCGCAGGCACATTCTCATCGCGCGCTTTGCTCGCAAGTTTGAGCGCGCCTAGGATTTCAAAAGATTTTACTAGATTTCAAAAATTTTCAAGGATTTCACCGATTTTGAGAGGAGAAATTGTCAATGGTTTATTTAATTTTCGAAAAGCGTTTTTTGATGCATAAAACTAAAACCGTTCATCAAAAATGGCTGGCTAACG
>JBAGKK010041497.1:0-10495 GCA_037177015.1 Euceroptres primus | reverse complement strand
ACTTTGCATTGATTAATAAAACTTACTTTTCTCACCATGACCAACTACTACTCCAATTACATTCAATCTCGGTAGCAAAATAATATTTACTTTTGGGTGAAGGAAGCATTAATATTTGGAAACATTACTGATTTATTAAGTATTACTTATTTATTACTTATTATTATTACTTATTTACTAAGTTATCTTTACAGAATTCGTGTAATCTTTATAAACCGACGATTTCCATTTTTCTCCGTGCAGGGTAAATGAAAAAGGAAGTTTAAAAATAATACGAACATAACAATAAAATTAATTTTTCTAAGTACTCACTTTATTTGAAATTTTACAACTTTTTTGCTCCAAGTTCAGTTTTCGGCACATTCGAGGAAAAAAATCGGACAGTTCTTCACATATATTCAGGAAATTATTTAGAGATTTATCTTTAAAATGAGCCAAATGACATTAAAAAATGTCAATTATTTCGTAAGTTATTGAAAGTTTAAGAAAAAATCGAAAAATGTACTATTTTTGCAATATTTTCGTACAAAATTGACATAATCAGTTCATCTTGGGCTTATTTTATGGAGCATTTCGAGAGCTTTTGTATTATTTTATGGAAAAAATTTTATCTCGCAGATTATAAAAATTATAAGAATTTATGTATCTCACCGAAAACAGGTGGTCATATTCGTGACCGGTACTGTAAGTGTCCGAAGTTAGGTGATTCTACGGTACACCACTTGAGCAAAACTATTGAGAACCCGAAAAACCTTGTATGAGTTGAGAATAATAACTCCTGGCAACTGTTGCTATAGGTTGATATTTCGTGAGAGGGAGTGATTATGGGGATGAGAGGAATGGACGGGGGCAATGAAAGGGGAAGGGGTGAGATGTGGTGGTATAGAAAAATATAAGAATTGGAGGTTGTGAGGAGAAGGGGAGGTTTTAAGAGTTGGTTGGTTTTAGGGAAAGATTGGCCTAAGAAGGGTATCGTTGGGAACCAAGGGGCCAGTGAGAGAGGAAAAAGGTAGAGAGGAAAGGGGATGGGAAATAGAAAAAGAATTGGAGGTTGTCAGGAAAAGAGGAGGTTTTCAGAAATGGTTGGTTTTAGGGAAAGATTGGGCTTAGAAAAATAAAAGGGTTAGGTAGAGTGAGAAGAAGGGAAAATAGGAGAAAAAGGGCGAGGAGGAGAGAAGATGAGAAATATGAGGAGAGAAGAAAGGAAATATGAGAATTGGAGGTTGCCAGAAAGGAGTGGAGGTTTTCAGGGCTGGTTGGCTTTATAGAAAGATTTGGCTGAGAAAAAGGAAAAGATTGGTTAGGGTGATGAGAAGGGGGAATGTGAGGGGCAGGTGGAGGGAAGGCGAAGGAAGAGAAAGAGGAGGAGGAGATTAAGAATTTGAGAATTGAAGGTTGTCAGGAAGAGTGGTGGTTCCTAGGATAGAAAATATGAAAATTGGAGGTTGTCAGGAAAAGGGATGACTTTTAGGATTGGTTGGTTTTAGGGACAGATTGAGCTGAGAAGATGGAAAGGGTTGGTTAGGGTGAGGGGGAGGGGTAATTAGAGGGTCAGTGGAAGCGGAGGAAGAGGAAAGGGAGGAGAAGATAAGGAATATGAGAATTGAAGGTTGTCAGGAAGAGAGGTGGTTGTTAGGATGGAAAATATGAGAATCGGAGGTTGTCAGGAAGAGGGAAGGTTGTTAGGATAGAATAGTTTTAGGGAAAGATTGGGCTGAGAAGAAGGAAAGGGTTGGTTATGATGGTGAAGGGGAAGGGAAAATGAGAATGGAAGAGGCAGAAGGAGATGGTAAATATGAGAATTGGCGGTTGTCAGGAAGAGGGGAGGGTGTTAGGATTGATTGGTTTAATGGAAGAATTGTACTGAGATGACGGAAAGACTTGGTTTGAGTGAAGAGAAGGGGAAACGAGTGGCGCAGGGGTGGAGGAGAGGAGATGGGAAATGTGAGAATTGGAGGAAAAGGCGGTTGTAGTGTTTGAGGAGTGGGGCAGAGGAGACCTTGAGGGAAGAGGTGGTCGTGAGGGTGGAGTTGGTAACGGGTTAAGGGGAGGGGTGAGGGAATGGACGGGGAATAAGCTACGAAACCCTTTCTTGTAGGCGCGTATCATTTATCTATTCTCATTTTTATTTGTTAAAAATGTTTTTTTATTTTATTATTTAACTTTATAAACATATCTGAGTTCCAAGAATATAAACTAAACCAATTAAAAATATGAAAATAGCAAATCCAGTATATGGTAACTTTTAACAATGTAGTCGGTTATGATTGAAAAAGATCCAAAATCGGCACTAAAATTATCAATCTCTGCTTTAAACTTTAGTAATTTCGAATTCATCTTTCTGAATCAGGAAAAATTCATATTTCTGAATCTCAGTTTTCAATTAAACTGTATTAAGCGAGTAATATGTATTTCAAAGGATTAAATAGAATTGATATCTGATCTACGAGTAAAACTTAGTCTCCCTCCGGAATTCAATAATCGCAATAATAGACTCAATGTTGACATCGCGAGAGATATCTGGGTCAAAAAGTTAGGCTGCAAGAAGAAGATGTGTTCGAGTCTGCAAGGAAAATCAAATATTTGGGTGCTCTGTGACGAGGCAAGTGTCGTTATTTTGGAGATGGAATGATAAAAGCTCGATAAACCGCTCCCTATTGTGGATGCTTCGAAGAGTCACCTTCTCGGTCCGGGCTATTGTCATGGGTAGCAGTACAAAGCTTTTGCCTCCCTCAACCCTCACCCACATCCACATACCAAGCCGCTTTCGTTCCCTCGTTATAGTTACAAGAGGATGGACCCTTACTTCGTTTATTTATATAGCTGTTCGCAGTGGGGTTGCGTGCTAAAAATCGACCCAATCTTGATTCGGTACCCAAATTCAAAACTGCTGTTTATAACAACTTTAGTTGAATATCAAAAGGGAACGTTCACTAATTACGTTTGGCTTTTTTGGGGTTGCAAGAGAACCAAAGATCTCATGAACCCTTACATGGGTGAAGTCCAAAGTTTCCTTTTTAAATATTAAAAGAATGTTTTAAGTGAAACCAATTCCCGTTTTCAAAATTAATTTCTTCATATTAATTCGTATTATCTTATTAAACAAATAATACAGATTATGTAAGAAAATTGGGAAGATGTCACAAAAATCTGACAGATCCTTAACATTGGGGAAAGAGGGGTTAAAATTTTCAAAAATCATCGTTACTGCTGATTACAGAATATCGTAATAATGTAGTAATATAGTAGTCTAACATTGGAGATTATATATCACAATTGTTAGTGAAAGTCGATTTCAACAAAGTTCACTCAAAAAAGACTTTTTCTAAAGAATTCGTGTTCAGTTTGACCTCGTATTCTTAGGAATTTAATTTTAATCGCGGTTACCGGGACACAGTGGGGCAAAAATTGTGGTCCTAATTAAATTAGACTAGACCACAATTTTCAGATAATTTGAATGTTATTTTTTGCTAATGCAAATTAATTAAATTAATAAGAAATTTGTCAGACGATTTTCGAAAAAATTTTTCAATTTTTCTAAAGTTTACGCCATAAATGAAAAAGAACGTTTTTTTTTTGCAAATATACCTTTCCACTGTTGTTAAAAATGTACATATTCATTAAAAAATTTTCAGACTTAATTCACCAGTGGCGCCAAACAAATAAACAATTGTTTTTAAATAAAAAATTTAATGAATGAAAGTGTTTTTTAAATCAATCCTTAGACATTATTTTCTTTTGCAGAATATGATTTGTCTAGAACTACAATTTTTGCCCCACTGTGTGCCAATTTTTCTTCTTTGGCGCCAATTTTGCTAATTTAGTTTAACATTTTGCCTTTGTTTCTTGATACGTAATTATCTTCTCTTGAATAAAAAGTAGTAGGGTTTTAAAAGCAATATTATTTTTGAAGTTTTCGATGGCTGCCCTCCACTCATGGGGGATTTCTTCGGCAACAGACTCTTAAGCCATGCAACGCCCAGTGACTATATAGCATAATCCAGGGATTTCAGTTTTACTTCTTTCTTGCGCATTTTACCCGAGAAACGAAATATAAAACTTGAGTGGCTTCGTTCTGCTAGCCAAAGTCCACTTTCGTATTCTGTGTCACCACCGTGGCGATACTTAGGATCTCGCTAATGTGTCTTCTACATTTCCGAAAATCGTTTGCACGTTCGCTTTGTTTGGGTTCGTGTTTCAGAATTCACATTAACTGGAAAGGAATTGACGAATATGATTTATTAATTTATTTTTAATGATTTTAATTTCAGAACATTAAAAGCGTTTTTAAAATTATTGAAAAAAAACAATTTCTGAAATTATTGAAGCTGAATATTTATTGATACCTTGGAAGACAATTAAACTGATCAGAAATTTATCTAGAGACAAAACATTTAGACAAATTTTTGTAAATGTTCAGCATATTTCCTATTTCATTATCTATGGAAAACATTATTTCCAAGAAACCAATTTCTTTGGCACCGATTTTTCAATATTATTTTCCCGTCTGACATCGGGCAAATAATCAAAAGATAAAGATCATCCTTATAAGATCCCATACATTATTTCCATTCTCTACCAAATCGCAACTGAAAAGCATTCTAAGAGAGCATTGTTCATAAAATATGGCTTGAATCACGATTCGTTGAATTGAATCCATGACAAGGAATTTGGAGCTTTTAGATTTAGAGGAAAAGAGAAAGCATAACCGTGCAATTTGATTACATCAAGTAGTTTTCGTTATTCTTACTGTGTGGGGCGGAGGGAGGAGTAAATATGTAAGGAGAGGGGATATCTCATTTTGTGAATTTATGCCCCTTGAAGCAAACCACACAATGTAGCTGGACATTACGTACCTTTAAATGTCCCGGGGGTATAATTGCTCCTCCGTATATGACATTCGGAGGTGAGGGTGGGGGGAATTCGTGGCCTTCTTTCACCGCGGAAGGAAGTAGTAAGGACGTTGCAGTCAGAATTTTCCAGAATTTCATTGTCCGACCTCGCTTTGTGTCAGTCTCGGCCAACAATGGCGGTCAGTCCTCTGTCCAAGGAGAATTTTCCACTTCTATATGCATGTCTTCTTCTCGGTTTTGTTATATCTAGTTCCCTTTGGAGTTACTGACTGACGGAAACTATTGTTTTTATATAAAACTACTTTAGTGTTTTTAGTGTAATTTACAATTTAGTGCAATTTATAATTTATCATTTAGTTTAAAATAATTTTTATATTAGAAGTAATTTGTGTAAAACTTTAATTGTTTAATGCCAATACGAAAGTTTAGACTGTAATATCTCTGGAAGTAAAGCTTATTAATGTTTGATGATTGTAGTTTTTAAAATCCGGCGTGGAAGTCAAAAAGTATCGATAAAAAGAATAGAAATTTTGAAAATATGTATCGAGATATAGGGTAAGAGAACCAATTCTTGGCACCTTAGTCCAATTATTGGCATGCCAAAAACTGAAGTGAATTTATTTAATTTTGGATCAATATTTGATTGCAGTGGATAACTAATATATGCATTAGGCATAAACATTATGGTAGAATAAAATTAATTAAAGCAAGACAAGCTAAACAGTCGTATTATCTAATAAATTAGAGAGAGGTTCCAACAATTGGGGGGGGGGATGTCAAGAGATGGTGCTCTTACCCTAAGAGGTGCAAGTTCGGGGTTAGAAAGTTCGAAAATTTGAAGCCTGGAACATTTGATCTTTATTTGAATTTTTTAATTCATTTGTTATAAATATATTTGTTATACATAGTGTTAGAAGAAACATTTATTGCAGAAAATGATTTCAAAGATGCAATCATTAAAAAAATGTTTACATTACTCTCTAAATCTACATTAGTAATTATCTATTAATGAAATAGTGCCAAATTGCTTACCAATTTCTTTAGTAAACATTTATACTAATTTTTAGTAGAAAACTACTAATTCACTTAATAAAGCCTACTAATTTATTTAACTTACCAATTGCTTTAGCAAGTATTTCTACTAATTTTTAGTAGAAAACTACTATGTAAATCATTGTAGAAAACTACTAATTCACATAGTAAGTTTACACAAAGGTACTAAATGAATTAGTAAGCCTTATTCAACGAATTAGTAGTTTCGAACTAAAAAATAGTAGAAATTCTTACTAAAGCAATTGCGAGGTTGCTGCAGCTCAGGAAATCCGAGAAAGGCAGGGAAAGTTAGGAAAATTAAAACTGGTCAGTCAAATATAGGAAAAACTTGGAAAGAGTCAGGAAATTTTGAAATTAAAAAAAGTGTCCAAAAAAAAACAATCAGCACAGTAATACAAAAATCTGAAAATTGTTACATCTTAAAATTTGTTGTCCTTTTCACCGTGTGCAGTGCATAAGTCTGTCTCTTTCTAAAATCTGTCTTCCTAGTTTGTCTGAATTTCAGCCGATATTTGGGTTCATGTAACATCTTTCAAACCAATTTTGGGTTGAAATTTTGACTCTTGTACTTCTGTGATGGCTTTCTCAATCATTAAAAAAATTTCCCTTTTTCTTTGCTCAGAATGTTTGATTTGAGTCTCCTTGTTACAAATTTATATTTGCTGGACAGGAGCAACAATTAGAAATGCCAGTGAACTTAGAAAAAAGCAACACCGATTGCAAAAATCCCACTTTTTGGAAAAAGTGGTCATTGAAATTAAATCAGGGCTGTCAATAATCTGAAATTTTCCCTTTTCTTTGTGGGGGATATTTGCTTAGAGTCTCCTCATTTCGAAAAAACCTTTGCCGACCAGCAGGTTCAATTAAAAATGTTAGTAAATTAAAAAAAGCAACAACTATAGCAAAAGTGCCTATTTTCCACTTTTTGGCAAAATTGGTCATTGACATAAAATCAGGGCTCTCTCAATAATTAAAAATATACCTTGTTCTTTATTCCGGTTGTTTAATAAGCATCTCCTTGTTAGAAAATAACCTTTGCCTGCCAGCAGTATCAATTAAAAATGTCAGTAAACATAGAAAAAAGCAAAAAGTATAGAAAACATGCCAATTTTGCACTTTTTGGAAAATGTGGTCATTAAAACAAAAACAGGGATTTTTCAATAATTAAAAATTTATCCCACTCTTTACTCCAAATGTTTGATAAGCGTCTCTTTGTTAGAAAAAAACACCTTTGCCAGACAGCAGGATCAATTGCAAATGTCCGTAAGCTTAGAAAAATGCAACAAGTATAGCAAAAATATCAATTTTCCACTTTTTGGATAAAGTTGCCATTGAAATAAAACCAGAGCTCTCTCAGTAATCTGAAATTTTCCCTTTTCTTTGTGAGAATGTTTGCCTAGAGCCTTCTTGTTACAAAAAAGCCTTTGCCGGCCAGCAGGATCAATTAAAAATGTCAGTAAACTTAGAAAAAGAAACAAGGATAGCAAAAATGCAAATTTTTCACTTTTTGGAAAACATGTTCATTGAAATAAAATCAGGGCTCTCGCAATAATTAAAAATTTACCCCGCCTTTGCTCGGGATGTTTGATTCGAGTCTCCTTGTTAGAAAAAAAAAAATTTGTCGGCCAGCAGGATCGATTAAAAATGTTAGTAGACTTAGAAAAAAGTAACAACGATTACAAAAATGCCAAATTTCCACATTTTGAAAAAAGTGGCCAATGAAATCAATCAGGGCTTTCTCAATAATTAAAAATTATTAAAGGGTTGCTTCAAGTTAGTGAATTCTGAAAGGTCAGGAAGTTTAATAGTGTGGTCAGGGAAAGTTAGCGAAAGCTTGGAAACAGTGAGAGAATTTTTTTATTCAATAAATTATTATTATAACTTAACCGTGATAATTGTAATTCAACAATTATAATTGCTGAATGATAATTTATAATTCAGTAATTATAATTTGTTAATTATAATATTAAAAAACTATATTATTATATAATTATAATTATAACGGCAGATAACGGCTAAGGGAAATGAAAATTTGGTCAGGAAAAAGTCAGTTAAAGTCAGCGAATTTTGAAATTGGGATTCTGTAGCAACCCTGAATTGGTAAACGATTTCGTGCTACGTATTTTATTTATAATAGAAAACTACTTATTCAGATTTAGAGAGTAAAAAGTTTAAAATTTTTAATAACAGAATTCTAATAATTTAGTGAGTTTTACTAAATGAATTAGTAAAGACTACTAAATGAATTAGCAAGTCTTCTAAATGAATTAGTAAGTTTTACTTAATGAATTAGTAAGCCTTATTAAATGAATTATTAGTTTTCTACTAAAAATTAGTAGAATTGCTCAATAAAGCAATTGGTAATCGATTCCGCACTATTTCATGAGTAGAAAACGACTAATTCAGATTTAGACAGTACAAAAAGTAAAATTTTCATTAATAGAATTCTAATAAATCAATTTATTAATGAATTTCGAGTACACTGAAAAGAAATATTCTTATTGTAAGAAAATTCTTACAATACACTCAAAAAAATGTCTGGTTAAGTTGCCCTGAATTCTAGGTAAATATGTTGTTACTATTTTTTCTTGTTATTTTAACCAGAAAAAATAGTAAGGTCATATTTAATCAGAATTTTCCTAGTTTTTTAGTGTATTCTTAAAATTAGAATATTATTTTTCAGTGCACTCGAAATTCATGAATAAAATGATTAATAATATTCTAATTTTAAGAATATTTTAAAAATAAGAACTTTTTTTAGTGTATTTCTAGGAACATTGTAGAGTACTGCCGTCCAAAGTAAAAAGATACATAAGGGACATTGTCGCTTAGGTCGACTTTTCCATTGCTAGGCTTAAGAGAATAACCCTAAGCCACAAAGTCACTTACGTATCTTTTTACTTTGGACGGCAGAGTATATTGTTAAAAAATGAGTGATGGGGTTAAGAGGGGGGGAATGAGGGTGTAATAGGTGGTGGGAATGCATTCTATGTAATCGTGCACGCATACTGGCGCTCGGTTTAACGCTTTATCGATTGGTGCTGATATTAATGCTTACGCATCGTGTATTGATAGTATGAGTCAAATAAAAATTCAAGGTCCATTTAGCTCTGCGCTCGATGATCTGAGCGTATAAGGTCACATTTCAATGTGTACTATCGATCCAATAAAAGGAGAGGCAATTTTTTCACCTCTGAAAAAAGTAGGTTGTTTAAAATTTATTAAGTACATTTTTTTTATCCGAGTTGTTTTAATATTTTCCGATAATGTTCATATTTGACTAATTACTTGTATCTGTACAAACCTCTACATTACAGAATTATATTAATATTATGTATTTACCTTTCAAATTACCTTAACATTTCCATCTGACTGGAATGAAATGATTTTTATAATTTAATGAATTCTATAAAATTAATTAATTTGATTCTGTAAAGTAAAGGATGGATTTACTAGAACCTTTCATTGCCTAAATGGAATCCCTTATAAAGGTAAATATATTGAATGAAAATCGAGGTTTGGTTCGAGTAATAACAGTGATTTGTCAATCATACAATGTGCATTAAATACTTGCTGCGTATTGATCGTTAGTTCTCAATTACGCTAATGAAATCGACTCAGTTTTCACGCTAATTATTCCCAGGCTTTCGTTGCTTCATCTTGTTTTTTCCTCCTTCTCTCTCTTTCTCTCGTTGTTCTTCTTTAAATATATCATTTTTCCTCGTACCAGATATTCGTCTCGCTTTTTTTTCAAGGTCCGTACTCCGTGATAATTTTTTCCGCTGTAAAGTAAACTGACTGCGTTGAATCTCTCTGGTGAAAGTTTCCCTCGAATCGGGCTAATCACGATTGCAGGGGAAGTTAAAAGAGGATAAAAAAGAGGATAAAATAGAGGAAGCGAGGGCAGAGAGAATCCCGCGGAAAGTTTGGACCGATACGAAGGGTGAGGCAGATGCTGGTGAAGACGAAGTAGGCTTTAGTGGCGATAATATTTAACAACCCTTGGAGGCCCCATTATGGATTGTTACGTTCGCACGGCTATGGGCGATATCGCTTTATTTATTCGGATGCGTAAAACTAGATGCGTATAAAAGCACGACTGCCACAGATGCCAGAAACGAGCGATCTTTGCCGATTATGATCAATTAGAAAATACGTTATGGAAATTTTATGTTGTGCAATCAAAAGCCTTGATATTTATTTCTTTTTTTCCAAGTTAAAACTGTGGAAAGTATTTAATTGATTTTGTTGCTATATTGCCTTAAAGGTGTTCATTCATTAACGCACATTTAAGTTTAATAATCTTTAAAATAATTTTTAGTTGAAATACATTTCAGGGAAAATACACTTTAGCCAATGTATTTTAAATTAAATAAAAACTACATTTATGTTTTTTCGTATTTTATTTGAAATACATTTGACAATTACGTATTTTATCTGAAATATTTACATCGTATTTTAGATGAAATACATCTTAAATTAATTATATAAAATTAATATTAAAAGTATGCGAGTACACTGAGAGAAATGGTACCTAGTCAGGGTGACTAAAAAATCAAGTTCGTCATTTAAAGTATTGGAAACTACAT
>JBAGKK010041486.1:0-10495 GCA_037177015.1 Euceroptres primus | reverse complement strand
AGGCGTCTCGGGAGATTCGCTGTCACGGGGTTACTTTTAAATATTTTTTATTGAAAATTTTTCTAAAAATACTTCAGATGCACTACTACAAACATCCAAATTAAATTAATAAACCAGCGTTACTCATATCTCCAAACAAAATTCTTGAAAATATGCGTTTTTTCGCCTCTAAAACCCTACCCCCCCCCCCCTTAAGGAAAAAAGTTCGTTTATTTGAATGTTTCAAAACTTCAGGTACATTTCAGAATATTCTTGAGAATTCTAGAAGATTTTCGAAGATCGTGGAAGAGTTTAGAAGATTTTTAAAGATTCTGGAACATTCTAGTATATTTCATAGAATATTAAAGAATACTAAAAGATTCTTAAGAAATTCTAGAAAGTTACCAAAGTATTCAGAAAATTTTAGAAGATTCTGGAAGAGTCTAGTATATCTTATAGAATATTAAGGAATTTTGGGATATTATTTTATAAGATTATTGTAGGAGACCCCAGAAGATTCTAGAATAGTCTCAAATATTATGGAGAATTTTTAAGGTTTCTAAATCAATTTTAAAGATTCTGCAAGATTTTAAGAGAATTCAGGAGACTTTCGTACATTTTGAAAATTTGAAACTTATCGGAAATTTTGGAAATCATTAAAAGAGTTTTTGAATGTCACAAGCTTCTATTTTTCATAATTCTTGGAAAATTGAAACTTTGAATCACTGTTAAAAATGTTTTGAAATTTCAAACAATTTCATTCACAAAAGTGTTTGAAATTTCAAAACTTCTGTCTTTGAAATAAAATTCATACATATGTGATTTAAAGTTTCAAACCCTTTATGTCTTAAATAAATTTAAGGTAGAAGTATATGAAATTTACAACAGACTGTTTGAAATTTAAAGCAAATATGATTGAAACATGCACATATACCTTAAGCTTAATTTATATAAATGTGTCTGAAATTTCCAACACGCCTAAATGAAATTTAATAGGCTTTTATCTTACTTTATCTTCAATCAATTGTATATGAAATTTAAAACAAAATATGTTGAATCCTTATACGTATTTACTTGAAAAGTATACTTAATATTGTCTGAAAATTACATTAGTCTGTTTCGAAATTTAGTACACTTATGTCTAAAATAAAATCAATAAACATGTGATTGAAAAATCAAATTATAAATTTGATATTTAATACATATCCTTATAAAATATATTTAAAATCAATATGCATGATATTTACTATGGAAAAAGTACGCTAAGCATCTAATTTGCTAGTGGGCATTTAATCTGTAAGGGGCGTAGCAGGTAGACGACACAGAATTGAAGTGGGCCTAATATTTAAATACCTATTAAATTTATAACTTTAATGGAAAGGTCCCTGTATAAGGGAATGGAGGTTTCTTCATATTATTATTTTTATCACTGACTACAGGGAAGTTGTTTCATATATTATTATTTTTATCAGTGACTACAAGCTTCCAAAACCTCTACTCTTTTTTTAGTTTTAACAAACAGTGCGGTTTTTAATATGAATTCATGTGACGCGACGCACGTACATTTTGTTCGCTCTTTCATGGAAATGCCCAAATTTATTTTTTATTATTACCGTAACTTAAATATAATAATTCGTTCAATATGCACATGAAAATCGACTTAAACAAATAATTATTTTAAATTTCGTTCTAAAATTTTCCAGCAAAAGTTTTTATTTTTAAACTTTTTTGAATTGAAAATAAACTTTTTTTAATTGTTGTCTTAAACTGTTAGTGGGATGTCATACAACTATAATCAAGAGATAAATCCCAAATACTAATTCACTTCAGTAAAAAATTTTTAATGTAGTGATTTAGTTACAATTTCATTATGAATTAATAGTTATCTAAAGTACGATAAGCAGAAATGCTAGATACTTTTTTATGAAAAGAGATTAGAAATCACAATAAAATTTTCTAACTAAATTTTTTCATCTTTCAAACAAAATAAAATAACATAATAATATTTCTTGAGCCAGAATTTTTTTTTGAATATGCTATTACTGGATAAAATCAACTAGAAAAATTTTTATTAAAATTAAGGAAGTTCATTTCTAAAAATATCACTCAACTTTAATATCCAAGAAAAAAACTTGCGGTAATTTTCCAAATCGAAAACATTTTTCTTAGTCATTAAAGTTTGAACATTAAAGTAAAAAATGCTGAAATTTGTTTCCTATTTTAAATTTCAAGCTGAAAATTTCACAATTCAAACTAAACTACAAGTAATTATTCAAAGTGAAACTCTGTCACATTCGAAGAATTTTAAACTAAAAAAAGAATTATTTAACATTCACCAATATTTTATATTCAAAACTATGATAGTCTAAAGTTACAAATTATTAAATATGATAATTGGTTCACACATTAATGCATGAAATTTCGAACCGAAATTTTTCATATAAAAAGGGGTAATAGGAATGAAACTCTAAAAAAAGTGATTTTAGGAGATTTGGAGAATAATAGGGGAAAGGTGGAAAATAGGGGAAAAAGGGGAATATGGAATTCACTGTGATCCTTGATAATATTATAATTTTGTAATATTATAATTATATAATTACAGTTGTTAGATTACAATTATTAATATTGAGATATAATTATAATTTCTTGAATCAGAAAAAATTCCCTGACTCTTTGAAGGTTTTCCCTGACTTTCCCTGACTTTTCAGAATTCCCTGACCTGTAGCAACCCTGAGGACATCTTTTAGATTTAAAGACACTTTACAAAATGATGCACTACATTGCTACTTTTTCGATATGTATGTAATTCCATTTACAAAGTATTCAATTATTTGTACTTTAAATATTTTTATTAATAATTTCTTGTTTAATTATGAGACTGATGGGAATATTTCAAAATAATTTGTTTCTAATACTCAATTTTAGTAAAAAAATGACCTAATTTAAATTTCAGTACAGTTGATCTGCAAACTACATAATACACAATTTTATTTTCCATTATAAAGTAAATTCTGCAACTTGAAATTCTTGTAACGGGACGAAACGTGTTATCGTACTAATTTTTCATAAAAGAATAAAATTTGAAGAAGATAGACGTGCTTTGATATATACATATATGCATATATATACGAATACTCAATTAGATGATAAGCACTGTTGCTCTCGTTGGTAGCTCGTGAGGGAGACGCGATTTACATAACAATTAAAACGGTCTACCTCGCGCCTCGGAGAAACTCCGTAATAAAATCTTCGAAACACCATGTGTTCACGTAATAAGCTATTTGCATAAGCCATTTCGATTCGAGTTTAATAACAGGGCGTCATAAAATTAAAGAAAAACTTTGTTTAGAAGATGACATTCTCGTTTGTCGAAATGTCTTAATACTTTTTCTTTAATTAGTTTCCTTATTTCCGTAAGGAACTCCAATTCTATTCCAAAACACCGAACCGAAAAATATAATAATTTATTAATAACCGATTGTGTATATTTTTTCAATAGAAATATGTAGGAATTAACTGATTTTTAAATTCAACTAGAGAATTATTTATTTATTTATTTATTCTACATGTATATCTTTTCAGACTTTTACATTTCGTTTCCCCTTTCCCCGTTCCCCACTTAATCGAAAAGACAATCTGTGTATCACAAAAATATTATGCTAATAATATTGTTACTAATAATATGGTAATGTGAATAGAGTTTCAGTCCCCTTAACACTACTATAACAGTGTCGCGTCTTTCTTATGTTCCTATTAATACATTGGTATCACCTTTTAAAAACATCACTAACTGCAGAATCACACAATTATATGCGACGCCTATCACACAATTATCTTCGACACCTAGTCCATCAGTGAAGGAGGCTGATATTCTCATCTTGAGGTTGCCCCAGCCCAGAAGCCTTTTTTCGCCAGATTCTAGGTACTTGAATAATAGATTAAACTTGAGAAACAAAAAATAGATATTAAACTAGGTATTCGCGAAGCCGGCACAGTATGCGACCGGACCAGTTCATATTCAAGATCATTCGTTTCTCCCTCCCCCTCCTTGCCTTTCTGTTATCCCTCTTCCCTTGTCCTCATCAGTTTCTCCCACTCCCTCACATATTTAGAGAGTTCTGACACTGGCTTCTCCCCCAAGATTATCCAGATTGACTCCTCACACCCAAGATCATTCCACCTTTCCCAATCAACTCTTAAAGCTGCTTTCGCTGCATCACTGTTTAAAATATGTTCTAAGTTCTCTTGCATCGACCCACATAGCCTGCATTTTACTTCTAGGTAACCTTTATTTCCCACTTTTCCGATGTTACCACAGCGCATTCTTGCCCATATGACTTTGTCTCCTCAGGTTTTGCTCTCGTCTTCCCAGTAGCTATAATCTCTTACTCTCGAAGATTTCGTTACCCATAAAGTCTAACAGTTCTGCGTTCCCTTCCTCTTCTACCGCTGCTAATATCTCCCTCTCCCAATTGGACGGATTTTTGTTTCTAATCTCCCTAAGTTCTTCTTTCAGGCAGACTTTAACTAGTCTATCTCCCTCTAGGTTGTAAATTCTACCACAAAACACGAGAACTCTACGTTTTACCTCAAAATATGGGCTTTCCTTCCCGCTTTCTTCCCTCCATAAGTAGTCAGGTGTATTTCTAGTGATTCCCATTCCCATTTTGATTATCTTTCCCTGCACTCTTTCCATTTCATCCCTTCTAGTTAGTCCCCAAATTTCCACTCCACAGATTGTCCCAGATTTCCCTAGTGTATTTGAAACATAGAGTCTACCTTTCAAGGTCCTCAGCTCTACTCTCATCATTAGCTCCATGCCGCATTTGTTGCTTAAATTCCCTTCCCTGACATTTTTCTAATGTTATTCCCATAAGTGTTTCTCGAAGAGAACTAGAATCCCAAGTATTTAAAGCTGTTGACTACCTCAATTTCCTTACCGTAAATCATCCACTTTTTTCTCTTGCCTCCCCCCTGAATATAACTATTTTCGTTTTATCTACGTTAATCTCTAGTTTGATGTCCTTAAAGTATCTTTCTCCTGTCCTGAGCATATTGCTTAGTTCTCCTTCATCATTAGCAGTAATCACTATATCATCGGCGTATTTTAAACAGTAAACTTTCTCATTTCCTATTACCGTACCCCCCTCACCCTGGACTTCCCATTCCTCGTCGATATCGTCAACGAATATTTTAAAAAGTGCTGGACTGAGAGGACAACCCTGTCCTACCACCCTCCCTGTTGCTAAACTCCCTGTGATTCCCTCTCCCGTAATTATCTCGTTTTCTGTATTCTTATATATGCTCTTTACCATGTCATAAAACCTCCCTCTAATTTCTTTTTTCCACAATTTCTCCAGGAGCCGGTCTCTATCTACTGTATCAAAGGCTGCTTTCAGGTCAATGAAGGCTGCATACAGCTTCCCTCCCTTGTTTTTAATTCTATTGCCCACTAGTGAATTTAAAATAAGGATTTGCTCCCTTGTCCCTCTCCTTCTTCTGAAACCCCCCTGACTCTCCCTCAGTTTACCTTCCTCCTCTAACTAGCTATTGAGTCTGTCTGTCATTATTCCCGCTAAAATTTTGTAACCCAAATCCAAAAGTGCTATTCCTCTATCATTTTTGACATCATTTCCGTCCCCTCCTTTGTGGGTTGGGAAAATTCGTGCGACATTTCAGCCTTCCCTCAGCGTCCCATTTTCCCATCCTTTTTTAATTATTACCCATAACTCTTTTTTCCAGATATATGGAAGGTTTTTGATGAATTCACCACTCAAATCATCCTCCCCAGCTGCTTTCCCATTTTTAAGCTTTTTAACTGCCATTAGAAATTCTCGATATTCAATGTCCTTATCCAATGCGTCTATTTACATCCATTCTTCCATTTTTCCCATTCTCTATCCTCATCTCTTTCTACTCCGGTTCCCCATATGCTGCAGCCAGTCATCACTTGGGATATTTGTCCCCTTCCTTTTCCGTTTGCTTCTACATGCATTGACACCTTTTCAGAATTCCCCCATATCCCTGCACTCTCTAATTTTCTTCCTTTTTTCTCAGCTATTTCTCTCAATCTTTTTGTCATTATGTTTTTCATTTTCGTCCTTTCTCTTTTGAACTCCATTTTCTTATTCTCTCCCCCATTTTTCAGGAAAATTTTTAATAAGTAAAATGTC
This sequence comes from Euceroptres primus, assembly GCA_037177015.1. Lineage (NCBI taxonomy): Eukaryota > Metazoa > Arthropoda > Insecta > Hymenoptera > Figitidae > Euceroptres > Euceroptres primus. The sequence goes on along the minus strand of JBAGKK010041486.1, from coordinate 4,343 downwards.
TTATACCTCTGAATCTTATATTCTTCCCTACCCAGTTATACTCATTCGGCTGCAAACCTCCCACTTTTTTTATCATCCCTAATTCCCTGGCTGCTTCTTTGATGGTTTCTTTCAATTTCCTCTATCTCAAGTCAAAGTCCATCACCTCTTCTACTTCCACCCACCATTCCGTCAGCATTTCTTCATAAGCTATTGTTTTCTCTCTGTCTCATATTAGCTTTTCCTTAATTTTTTCCTCCCGCGTTCCGAACGAGTTCCGCCCCTCACTGGCTTGCCCCCTCCTGAAGTTTTTCTTCTTTCTCCCCTAGGTCCCCTAATTGTAAATCCCACTCCCAGGTGGTCAGAGTCAATCGTGAGCCAAATGTGGATTTTACTCAGGACATCATCTTTCCTCTCGTCTAAGACTAGATCATTTACCGAACCACCCCCCTCTCCCTGGTCCCCCACGTAAGTAGTGGCCCCCTCTCAATCTCCTTCAAAAGCTCCATTTGCTATAATTAAACCTTCTATATCACAAAAATCTATCAGCCTCCTTGCCTCTTGGTTCACTTTTTTATCTCGATATTTTCTCAGGAACTTTTCATATTCATCTCCCGCTTGTCTGTCCCCCACTCTCGCATTTAAATTCCCGACAACTAAGATCTCTTCTCCTATTTCTCCTCTTCTCCATTATCTACTTTCTCTTTAATTTCACTAAGGATATTTTCGATTCCTACATTATTATAACTCGCAACTATTCTACACTTTTTGCCATTGAATAATCTTATCCCTGAGACAACTGCGCCATTCGCCCAAGTCTCGATCCTAACTCCTTCCCCCAAATTTCTTCTGACACCCACCAATATTCCCCCCTTGCCTCTCCCTTTTTTATTCTTTTTTATTGCTTCCCTATGCTCCCACATATAATCGCCGCCTATTCTATTCCGTTCATTCATCAAGGCTCCCTGTTTATTTTTAACTACCCAGGTTTCTAGCAATATACTGATTTCAAATTTTTTAACATCATTCCAAACCCTTTTTATTTTGTTCCCTTTTAACCTCGCAATATTTCAACAGCTGGTTTTGATGAAACCATTTCCCTCACTTCCGTACAATAATCCGCTATTATTATTATTATTATTATTATTTACATTATTTGTCCTGCTGCCCCTGTTACCTGTACCCGCTCGCGTTCTTATTCCATCAACATCCATTTTCTCTAGCGTCGCTGACTCCTCTCTCCACTGATACCAGTTTCCGTCAATCTAGATCTTTTGCTGGAAGTGCTTAACATGCACCGATCTGCTTTGACTTGTCGCCTCGGCTGCCAGGGCATTTAACCATTCATTTACCTCCTTCTGCCTCCAAGTGAAATCATCTGTCACCACAATCGATGCTTATTTAGGTATTCTAAGTTCTCCCTTTTCATCAGCGATCTTTTCTGCATCTGATTCGCCAGAGACAACAGTACCCCACCTTCAGCCAGCCCATTTACAGAAGTCACGGTAAGACAGCCCAGTTTGCCTCTTTACCAAAAGACAAAATTCCAGAGCTTCCACACCCGTTTGCTCCGCCAGCCCCCTCACTACAATATCATTCCTGCTTTTTTCCCTCATCTTTTTCTCGTAGTTCCATACCCCTTTTTTCAACATTTCTGGGGCATTTTTAGTAAGAGATAGCCCTTCCAGTGAATCTGTCATGACGTTGGAGTTTGGATCTCCTCTGTTTGGATCCCTCTTTGGTTCGCTTGGTGCAGTTCTCTCGTCGACTACTTTTTTCATAGCGTCGGTCGAAAACTTCATTTTCTGACGACTTTGGTGGAGGAAAATTTCCCGTAGACTGACCATTTTCGTCCTTTTCTAGCAACTTTGCGCACTCAACTAATTTGGTTGACACTTCCTGGAAACCTTCAGACATCCAACTCTTCAAGGCCACCATCGAACTTTCCAAGCTGTCTACTTTCTTCTGTAGAACGTCCAGTCTTTCAGTAAACAGTCCAGTGGCTGGTCCATCAACGCTCCCAACAGATTCATCAGTTCCCATCACAGGCTGCACTTTGCAGGTCAATGCGTCCTGCCACTTATTGACTTGTTGTCCAATTGTTATTCAGCACCTCCCTCCATTTTTCTTGCCACTTACCACAGTCAAAACATTCCCTACTGGTCCCCGCATCACCGCACTTTTCCGATTCTCCTGAGGTCTCTTTTCCCCTATAGTGACCCTTTGAGACTGGCCCCTCCTCCTCTTTAGTATTAGAGATGCCATCCTGGTCGTTCTCACTTTCTAGCACATTCCCTGTCTCCTTCGCAAAACTGACACTTCCATAATCCTTTGGCGGAGTTCTACTCAGTCTTTCCCTTGTTTCAAAGACCTGTGCCTTATCATCTTTTGCGTTCCTACTTCTCAAAAAATAATGAATTATTTTCCCCTGCCCCTCTTCTCGCTTCCTGGGACGTCTTCTATTCTTTTTTGTTTGAGCTCAGGTTTCGTCCCCCAGGGTCACCATTGAGCTACCATCCACCTCCTCAGGGGCCTCATCTGCTGCTAGACCCATCGCTTCATCTATCGGAACTCCCGTGTAATCATTTGAAGAGCGGTCTGCTTTATTGGCGGGATGGATTCCTTCCCGTCTTCCCTCCCCACTGTCCTGAACCTCACTGTTTGCCATCTTCCTAACCTTGAGGGCAAGTTACTCACTTCCCGAATCACTCCGTTACTAATAGAAAAAACACTCCCCTACAACAATTATTATCTCCTCACGTTTAGAAGACACTTGAAAAACCCCTCAAGCACAAAGCGCGTTTCTAGCTCAAAGAGAACCGTCAACCAAGGCAAAAAATTACGGACCGACGCCAAGCTGCGAATCACTCGTTGTGATCGCAGCGCCCCTTGATAACTAGAGAATTACATATTTCCTTTTATTTCACGATAAAATCAATTTTTAGGGTCTAGATTAAGTGAAAAAGTTGTGCTTAGTGAGGAACACATAAAAATATGTTTTGTGATTTTTTGAATTTGAAGGAAATTTTGGTAAGATGATAGATTTTGGAATGTCAGTATTGCTGCGCAGGTACAAATTTATTTGCTTGGAACTATTTGTTTTGATAACTTAGAGCCCTTACAAAATTTGTTTAGCCTTGAAATAACAAGAATTGTGATTTTATGGGTGTCATTTTGACTTGAAAAAATTTTTGACAGAAAATTATTTAAGAGACCCAAACAGTGAAAAGAAACGCACTGTTTTCGTTGGTTCATTTATGAAAATCCTCAGGAATTTGCATGTCAAAAGAATAGATTATGACTTGAGTTTCGATTTACGATTTTTAAGAATAAACAGAAACGACAGAAATATTAGAAAATAGATAGTAAATAAAATAAGAGAAAAAGCATAATCTTTTTCGAATGTGAAACTATTTTGTAATCTTCTCAGAAGCAGCTTAATGTGATCTTTATGTTGAGTTTCTGCATTATATTGCAGAAAGCAACACGAGAGCATTGAATCATCGATATTATTTTGGTCACGTGTAGTTCATGACCCTGATATATAGATTCTGGATAATATAATACCTCAATATGTACACGTACAGAGCAGGCCGGATCGTTTGGATTGTTATTATTGTGGAGGTTATTATTATGATGGAAATGGAAGAATGGGTGAAATCATGGTTTGCATTGCTCAAGTCTTGAGCCTACCATGGCCCATGACTCACCCATGACTCGTCCATGTCATCATAAAGTATGGCTAAATCATTGCTAGTGGCGCAAAACCCCATGCTAATCTCATGCCTAATATATCGCAAGAAAAAGTCAATAAAAATTGTGTTTTCAGAATCTGAAAATGATTAAATATTAGATTTTTTCGTATTTTTTTACATTTTTAAAAATTCCTTTCAACTTTCAAACAATCTTTTATAGGAATATTTACTTTGTGCAAACGTCTGGTTACCGCTTATAAAAAAAAATTAAATTTTTTAACTTTTTGCGAACATCTCTTCTGAATGGAAATTAGAAGATAGCAAAAAGAATCCAATTCTTAACAATTCGCGAATATATCTAAAAAATGTTGTATTTTGCAAAAACAAACAAATTTTTTCGGGGCCTTTCTTTAATATTACCTTTTTTATTGGACACTGAAATAACACTGAGGAAATACTTTTTTTAACTATTTATAAAAATCTTGGTCACCACAGACATGAAAAAAAAGAAATTGTTTACAATTTGTGAATATCTCGTAGGAGATGTCAAAAAACGCCAATTTTTTACAGTTTGCGAATATATGTGACGTGTGCCGAAGAAAGGGGGCTTACTCTAAAAAAATCGAAATCGAGGTTTTTACACCTTTCGATAGTTTTTGAGTTGCTCTT
>JBAGKK010041467.1:0-10495 GCA_037177015.1 Euceroptres primus | reverse complement strand
TCCCGTTTTTCCTTCTCCAATAATTTTTGAGTGCCCCTCCCGAGTGCATCTGGAATTACATTCTCTCTACTTTTATCCAGATTATTTTTATATTATATATTATCGTATGAAAATCTGGTATAGACATGAAGAATGCGTCTTACAGTATTTTACAAAGAAAACTAGTTACAAATCCCAAGTGGAAAGAATGATATTGAAGTTTGCAACGATTTTAAATCGAAAAACAAAAATTCCAAAAAATGCACGATACTCAAAATTTTAATCATGATAATAATAGATTTGGATATCAGAAGCTGCCAGAAAAAGTTCCACTCTCTTATCAAATGCGGAAACCACCCTAATTTTTTCACCCTAAATATTTAAAAAAATTCAGTAAAGTTGCCCTTACTTCAATACTAAAAATTTTATTTCTGATAATAACCCTGTTCGATGTCCAAAGTTACCACAAAAAATTTCACGCCCCTTCTGAATGCAGAAACTAATTTTATTTCACTTCAAAGAGTTAAAAAATTACGCAATATTATCCTAATCTCAGTACTAAAAATTTTATTGCTGAGAATAACTCATTTCGACGCTCAAAGTTACCACAAGAAGTTGCAACCCCATATCGAATGCAGAAACCACCCTTATTTCATCCTTAATAACAATAAATTATTCAATTGTTAATTAACAATAAATAATTTAAATTGATTTCAATTTTTATTAATCTTTAGAACATTTGACGATTTTTGGCGATAACGGTCATTGGACCGGGGTTAACAAGAGGGTTAACAAATTTTTTAAACAACATATTGTATTGTCATCTTTTATTATTCGTCATTTTAGACCATTTTAAAAACTTTTCACAATTAAATGAAATGCATTTTTTTGGACATTCATAATTTTTTTTGAAGGAACTTAAAAATTGTTCGAAAAAATTTTTCTTTCGCTGTAGTGTCATCTTTTGTTTTCGACGTTTTAGACGATTTTAACATTTCAAATTTTTATCAAGATGGAACTTCGAATGTTTTTTCTTAACAAAATTTCACCAAAAAAAATTCACAATAGTTAGTTTTATAAAAGTTTCATATTGTCATAATGGTTTTTAATACAAGTAGAAGAAAAATTGGTATTTCAGATTATCATATTATACTTTCTTTGGAAAAAAAAGATTTTTTCAGTTAGTGTTACATCTTTTCCATTTATTAAATAGAAAATATTTCAAACTCGTAAAAACCACTGTATTAATTTTTGATATGTGAACGCATTTTTCTCCGACTTCGAAACGATAAATACTAAATTTTAATTTATCCTTTATGTTTTCTAATGAATAGACTCTCAGGGCATGAACCGTGATGAGCTTTGCGTATTCCTATTGCTGAAAAAATAGAAAGGATAAATATCAAACTTTACTATTTCCTATATTAAAATATAGATAAATGAAAATAAAATTTTTATATTATTTCGCATGTCTAGAATAAATTGATTTTAGCAGTACCTTTTCTGGCTTCACAGTTCAAACTGCAATCGTTATCGTAAGTTTTATTATCACTGCCACAAACGGGATCCACAATTTTAGGGCAAAGACAAATGTTTCGTGCATCATCTTCTTTCAGAGGACACGCCTTATTATCGACTATATAGAATGATTTTTCTGAAAAGCAAAAATGAAAGGTGTCATAAATTTAACCATCCTATATTCAAATTAAGATGTTATAGATTGTCGAACGGTAGTATTAATATTTTAGGACGATTTCATATTCATTTTATCAATAAAGTGGATAAATGAAGGGAAAAACTAGATTATTTTTAGAAAAATTCAAACTTTGTTTCTTTAATTGAAAAAAAATAGTCTGATTTTTAGAAGTAATTATATGCAATTTTAGCTTTCTGTTTTACTGTCTAACTACTGTCTACTGTCTACTGTCTTTTATTGTTTCACCAAAATTATTTTTATTTAAAGGGAAATTTATTTTTCGAATATAAACTTAGGATGTTTTTTTTATCAATTTTAAAATAAATGGTATTTTTAAAGTACTTTAATAAGTATTGTACTTACCTGGATTTACCACCTTATATTTATTTTTCATAATATCTATTATACAATCAACAATGCATTTGCTGCTGTAGGTATTGCCATCATTCGCACAAATTGGTTTTGTTTTTGGACAATCACATTCTAATGCTGAAGTCATAGTGCCTGAGACGGCCAGAGCCAGTAGCACAATTAGATAATGCATTATTCCTGAAAATTTTTTTTTTTTTAATATAGGGGAGAGTGACCCGAACTGGATAGGTTCCCGACCTGAATAATACATAAAAATGATTAAATATTGGAATTAAACGAACTGCTTACTTTTCTGGCGTAATTATATTACTATTAACACAGGAAAAAAAATCTAGTTTATTTATGTCACAGCTTGATTTCGGGGTACTTTGTCTCCGTGTATAGTGCACAAGTCTATCTTTCTTTCTTTGGCCTTAAAAGTGTTACAGCTTGAATTAAGCCCAATTTTTGGCTTGAAATTAGACTTATTTTTTTCTGTGAATGTCTTATTCTTACCACAGTTTTTTTGTTGTCAAATAATATGAGCCAAAAATGTAATTCGTGATATAACTTTTTGTTATTCAGACTGTACTTGATTACATATAGAAGGAAACTAACGGGCTCAGATGTTTTATGTATGATCCAAATCAACTTCAATGACGTGCCCTAGGTATAGCTGTCTATCTTTGATCAAATATTGACAGCACGTCTTAATCCAAACTGTTTCGCATTAAAATACAGGTGTTTTAAAAATGAAAAAATTCCATTCTATCTTATTTTACATCTGAACTAAAATTTTTTATGTATTACAAAATTATATTTTTTTCGATAAAGAAAGGTATGTACTGTGAAATCTCGAAAATATACCAAATAAGGATAAAGAGCAATGGGAAAGTTCAAAAGTGTAGAGAAATTTGTGAAATTGAATAATGGAACGAATTACAAAAGTCAGTTAATGGTGCCTCTTCTTTTGATTGCAATATCAGAAGAATAAAAAGTAAGGATGAACCAAGGTTTTCGTTTAACTTTTTGTCAGTTGTAATTAAAAAAACTGTATACCTCTAGAGGCACCAGACACTTGTTTGAAAAGCTTCAGACACCACTTGAGACACGTGCTCTTTGTCGATTTTGCGACTACATTTACACCTTTTTTTCACCTTTTTTCAAATTAATCTTCCCCTTTTCTTTTTACTCGGATCTTTTATCTTCCTGCATTTTGAATAAATTAAAATATCAATTAGAGCGATACGCAATTATACATATACAAGTACATATACAATTATAATTGTATAATTATATAATTATACAATTATACTGGAATAAGTTCTGTCAAGAATGCATTAATAAACTAATAAATAATCATTGCAATTTTTTCTGTCTGCACTGAAAAAAAAAAGTTTAGTTGGGACAACTACTTTAGTAAAGAATTTTCTACAAACATTTTATTAATTGTTGTAACTGCCAACTAACAAAATGTTTGCAGAAGATTCTTACCACTAAACTATTTAACTCAACTAGTTACTTATTTTTTTCAATATGCACTATTAAAGTCTGCTGGAATTTTTAATTTCATCATATTATTATTTTTAACGTACTACATTTTTTTATTATCCTGCCTGAAATAAATTTTTTTAGGCGACTAAGAACCACTCATAATCGATTAAAAACCGATGAGTGAAATTTCAGAAATAATGGTACTTTTGAAGTGATTCGCGAAACTAGAAATAGACCATTGATAAAATAAATAAAATTGCTACGGAAGTGTCGGATAATGTGAATTTCCGGCCAACTGCAAACTGACTACGAAATTAAGATAACAGCTTCGTGTCAATTTTCTGACGAAAATTCAAGATATCTTGGCCTTCTTATCGATTAATTTTTATTTTAAATCCACTTTTCTCATCTCCTTATTTGCTTAATTTCAAATAATAAGGAAAAAATATATTTTCCAATTTATTACTCTAAGAATAAAAAGACATAGGAAAAGCTCGTTATCTCCAAAGTAATAAATTAATAACGCGGAAAAAATAATCTGAACTGAATACTTATATTGTAACTCTTGTATTTGATGATTAATGAAGTGTGGTTTGTTAATGTTCAAAAAAATAAAATTCCAATTCGAAATTTTTTTTTGAATTTCAATTCGAACATTCTAGAGAGTAATTTGTTCCATTCAGTGTTGCCAATGTCCGGGAAATTTCTCGGAATCCGGGTTTTGACGGTCACGGGAGATTTTGCGGGAAATGAAACAATTCCTGGTAATTCCGGGATTTTTGAAATTTATGATACTTTTCACGGTAATTACTGGTAAAATTCGAAAATTTACATAATTACCGGTTAATTAATTGGTCATTTTACGGTAATTTAAAAAAAATTTGGGAAATTACCATTAGTTTCCGAGAAATTACCAAGGTTTTTGCATTCCGGGAAAAATCGGGAATTTCTGCGTGCACAGTTGGGAAATTTTGAGTTGGCACCCCGGTAACACTGGTTACATTATTTTTTATTCGTTTTTCTTGTTTAAAGACTCAAAGAAATGTCTGGTTAAAATAAAAAGACATAGGATGTGCCTGAAGTTCTGAATGTTCAAATGAACGAAATTCTTATTTGATTTCATTTTAAACTCAAATTTTTTCTAAAATATTGGTGTATTAATAAAGAAACTATTGTAACAATAAAAAAAGCTCATGATTCTTTTTTTATTTTGTAGCTGAAACAATATTTCAAGATAAATTTTAGTTATGAAAAAAATTTTCGTTCGTTTAAACGTTCAAATTTTCAGAACTTCAGATATACATCATAGGTAAATCTCGTTATCTCCAAAGTGATAAATTAATGACGCAGAAAAAATAGTCTGAAGTGAATATTTATATTGTAACACTTGTATTTGATGATTAATGACGTGTGATTTATTAATCTTCAAAAAAATAAAATTCCAATTGAACTTATTTTTTTCGAATTTCCATTCGCACATTCTAGGGAGTTATCTGTTACATTCAGTGTTGCCAATGTCCGGGAAATTTCCCAGAATCCGGGGTTTTACGTTCTCGGGAGATTTTGCAGGAAATGAAAAAATTTTTGGTAATTCCGGGATTTTTGAAATTTATGGTACTTTTCACGGTAATTACTTGTGAAATTCGAAAATTTACATAATTACCGGTTAATTAATAGGTCATTTTACGGTAATTTAAAATTTTTTGGGAAATTACCATTAGTTTCCGAGAAATTACCAAGGTTTTTGCATTCCGGGAAAAATCGGGAATTTCTGCGTGCACGGTTGGGAAATTTTGAGTTGGCATCCCGGCAACACTGGTTACATTATTCTTGCTTCGTTTTTCTTGTTTAAAAACTCAAAGAAATTTATAATAATAATATAATATTATTGTAATATAATAATAATTTATAAATTTATAATAAAAAAATAGGTAAATCTCGTTATCTCCAAAGTGATAAATTAATGACGCAGAAAAAATAGTCTAAAGTGAATATTTATATTGTAACATTTGTATTTGATGATTAATGACGTGTGATTTATTACTCTTCAAAAAAATAAAATTTCAATTGGAACATTCCAGATAGTAATTTGTTACATTATTCTTGCTTTGTTTTTCTTGTTTAAACACTTAAAGAAATGTCTGATTAAAATAACCAAAATTCTGGTAAAATATGCCGTTAATATTTTTTCTGGTTAAGTGACCAGAATTCTGGTTTTTTATCCAGAATTTAACAGAATTTCTGATTACTTTAACCAGAAAAAATATAAAGGAAATTCTGGTTACTGCAACCAGAATTTTGTTATTTGTGTAAAGTGAAAAACACCCTGCTTTTTTACTTGATGAAGTTTCGAGTCTCGTTGAGAATTCAATTCGTGAGGAGAAAGAATAAAATGAGAATAAATTCATGCGAAACTGCCGGATCAATATGTGTGCGCACACAACACAATGGTTTTTTTCAAAGAGAAAATGTGTTCACACTTCAGCATGACCGAAGCAGTATCGTGTCTCTTGTTTCGTTTCTTTCATCGCTTAATTGCTCGTATACCTACCTTTATATAATAAATTACGTTCTTTGAATCATCCTTATATACACATATGGTCTCTAAAGTATTTTTTGATGATATATTTTTCAAAATTTAGGAAAAAAAGTAAAAATACAATTTTGAAGGTTCTCAAAATCTACCATGAATAACCTTTTGTAAATTTTGAAGTTTTTAAAGTTGGGTGTTTTAAAATATTTATGCTTTGAACTTCACAGAGAAAAAAATATATCTGTAAAATTAACAGAATCATCTATTAAAATAGGGACAGCAGATTTTTTTCTGTTATATTTACAGAAATTTCTGTTAAACTTACAGATGATCAGTTAAAACAGATATTGCTATAGAATTAACAGAAGAAAAATTAAAAGATATTGCAGTAGAATTAACTTAAGAAAAATTTGAATTTCATTAACCTGACAAGAGTTTTTGTTAATTCTATACAAAAATATCTATTAATTCTACAGAAATATCTGTTAAATTTATTAATCACCTGTAAACTTAAGAGAAATTTCTGTAGATATAACAGAAAAAAATCTGCCATCCCTATTTTAACGGATGATTCTGTTAATTTTATAGATTTTGTATTATTGAAATCTTTAAAATTTTGGCAACCTTTTCATTTTTGAATCTTCAAAATTCCAAATCTGAATTGAAGAATGCTCAAATTTGGATACATTATTTCTACAGATCAAATGTTTCGTCTTGAATTTTAAAACATTGAAATTGAAGAGAATCTCTTTACTTAAAATTGTTTTCTTGCGAATATTTTCGTAGAAATTCTATCGCAAGAGAGTCTCTTTCATGTAAGCACGTGCGCTATTACATGTATATATTGTATATGTGAGAGTGTGATATGCACACAAATGTAAAACGCTCATTGTGTGTTTCGTGTTTGATGCAGCTCTCGATGCAGTCATACATAAATCTGCATAAATACATTGCATGCCGGCATATATTCTAGCGAGTTCTTGGGATTCTACCCAGGTGTTCCAAGTCAATGAGGGAGATGATCGGTTTAATAAACAGAGAGCTTTTTCATAGGGCAAGTACATTCGTTTAACACTGATCAACAGCACCGCAGTTGAAAAGCGGTTAATTTTGTTTGATGTAGCCACGAAGTAATAAAATTGCACTGATTTGTCTCCATACAGTAATCAGAATAAGACTCTTCAATTTACGCACAATAGCCTCCATTCTATACTTATAAAAGTGTATGCCAATTTTCTTTCATTTTAATATTACATTCGATTAATTTTCAAGAATTAAGGCTTTTAAAGATTAACATTTATTCTTATAATTATAATTTTTTAATTATTTAATTTGCAAGTATTTTTCGAAACGTTATCGGTATCTTTCAATTTTTCTGTACATGGTAATTGGTGCAATTGTTGGCCACCGCCTCAATTATTGGCCTTTCTCTTAAAATATACTTGATGAAGAAATATTTTCAAATAAAGTTGACTAATAACTAGTGCAATATTGTTATCGTTACACTCTGCGCTATTTATTAGTAGTTTTATTAACGTGTATTTCTTAATAAATGTACAGATTGAAGGGGACCAATCATTGTTCCGATTACCCTATTTATTCTTCCAAAATTGAAAAAAAATCCTCCGTACATTGATAACGCTTTCAAAATAAAAGATGTCAAATATGTTAAAGACTTTCAAAATCTGACAATTTTGATGTTACTACAAACTTAACAGCAATTTAAAATTCAAAACTAATTTCCTTAATTTAATTTTTAATTTAATTTTTTACGTATCAGCAATAAAACGATTATTTAATCTTCTTCTCCAGTTTCAACCAGAAAAATTAATCAAAACTTTGATACCGTTCTGAAAAAAACGAGTTTTCTGAAAAGAGTGGTTCTTAGTCACCGACTCTCTAAATCTGAATCAGTCAAGATGTTTACTGATTTCATTCAGTGACCCATTTCTCGCTGATTGTTCAGTCAATTTTACTGAAAAATCAGGTAGGAATGGGTCACTAAATCAAATCAGTGAAAATTTCGACTGATTCAAATTTAGAGAGTAGAAAAAAAAGTGTAGTTTTTAAGAACCGTTCTTACGGGTTCAATGATCAATGAACAACAAACAAAAAGCAATTGTACAATAAAAAGCAGTCTATAAATAATTGTAAGTAACAATATATAAGTATAAGAAACTAGCCTGATGCTACTATCAATTTTTCAGTGTTTTATGACCTCATCATTCATGAGTTTCATGACGTTTCCTTTCTTCCGGTGAAGCCTCGCCCACTCGGGGATATGCTCATACTACAAATTTTAAACATATGTATAGTCACATGTTTATAGTCATATATGCATTCGTGAAAAATTGATTAACTCCCGTTTATATTGATTTTCGTCGAGCTTTTTTAATGTCAGAATTAAGCAGAAATGTTTATTTTGTGGGTTCTTATTTGGCTGATCCACAATATTTATGGTTTTTATTTGTGGATCCACAATATTTATGGTTTTTATTTGTGGATCCACAATATTTATGGAATTTATTTGTGGATCCACAATATTTATGGAATTTATTTGTGGATCTACAGTATTTGTGGAATTTATTTGTGAATCCTCAGTATATTTGTGGACTTCTTGATTATTGGTATAATTTCTAATGGACTTATAAATAGAAAATGCTAGAATTAATACATTAATGCACTATTTATTTTGTTTTAAAGAGTAATATTTCTTTCACAATTCTTTCTAAAATTTCAAAGAATTCTTTAAAGTTTGTAGTTAGTCAGTTGTTACTGTGATATCGTACTGTGTGAGAACGAGTGTGAGAGATACAAGATACAAGCATGTAAGTTGACAAGATTAGCGATTACGTACATGTTGTCACATTCGTATTATTAAACATACAACTCATATGTTCGATAAAATGTAAACTATATCAGAATGAAAGTCTGGATGAAAAAAAAAAACAATACCCATTCTCTTTTGTTTTTTAAACATTATAAAAAAATGCAGTCGATTTTCATTGTTTTTTAAAATTTTCTTCTGCCTTGGGAGCACTGTCAATATTGAATCAGGGAAAAGGAAAAATTAGCTTTAATTTTATATTATGGGGTAACTCTTGCAAAAGATTCCAAATGGGAATAATATCTTTTGAAAATATCGATGAATTATATCCTGCTGCAAATAACATTACCCTCTTTTTGAGTAAACCACAATAAGGATGGGACGATGATTTAACGCCATATGCTGAACGAAACTAATATTGCGTGTCATAAACATGGGAAATCGGTCTCAAGGGTGTAAATAAGTATCGGCGAATTATTTACATGATTATAGTTTGATTTATTCAAACATGGTAGAACATTTTATGAAGCATTAAAATTTTTGGTATTGTATATGGAAAAAATCGTAAAATATATTCAAACGGAACTCAACAATAAAGAGTTTTGCTCTCAACAAATACAAATATCGAAATTCTTTGACTGGTACAAATTTCACTTAATTCTTGAAGACTAATGAATTTTTTACACACATTAAATTTCTTCTAATGATTAATCAATGCAAAAATTTATGGGTCAAATGGTCGGTTTTTTCACTTTATGTGGTATTCACAAACGAGAAAATTCTAAAATAACACAATCATTTCTTCGAATTAAACCGCGTATCACATGACCAATTAAGAAATTCTAACTAATCTTAAAAACGATATAATGAGGGGCGAAATGCGTGCCAGTTTATGGTGAAAATAATAATATATTGCACGTTCGCAGTTTATGTTTATTATACTCAGAATAAACACTTAGAGATATATAGATTGCTTACTCTTTTTATTGTAACTGCAATTTTTAACAATTTTTTTATGTTATTACGGAAAGTAATAGTTTGTAGTTCAGTGAATACAATTGAAGACAGGATAGACAAAAAAATAGCTGTTGGGTAAAAAAATATTGCAAAATTTAAAATTCTCAAGTTTTTTAAAAATTAGTAAAATGTTTTTATCTTTGCAATTAGAGGAATTAACGGAAGTACCCTTACTCGATTCAATTCTAAGTTGACGTATATTTATGTTACGGGTGAATTCTATGAGAAAGCAAGCAGAATAATAAAGAGAATACAATCTAGTTTAACCCGTTTTGCGATCCCCTGTTGTTCCTTCGACCCAACGTTTTCTAGCGAATTCTTATTCTTCACCTTTTCTAGTAGAACATGTTTCATATTAGAACTCATAGGATTCATAACTCCTTGCAAGTGCGGTATGGTATCCAAGGTTATAAAACTTATACGTATTTTAAAATTTTATTTCAACTCATATATATATAACAAAAATAATTGGCTGAGAATTCAAACTAATTGTTATTAACAAATTTTATGAAGAATAAAATATTATTTTAAGAATAAAATTGAATACGTTTCTGTGTGTATATATATATATATATATATATATATATATATATATATA
>JBAGKK010041459.1:0-10495 GCA_037177015.1 Euceroptres primus | reverse complement strand
AAAAAGTGAGAAAAATGACTACAATTTTTTTTTAAAATGATCACATTCAGAAAAAGTGACCTATTCTAAAAAAAAGGACTAAAAGTGAAAACAAGTGACTCGCTGGCAGGCTTTTATGAATAATGAATTATTATCGAAATATTATCTGAGCGGTAGTATTCCACGTAAAAAAATTATGCATAATGATATATCGATAGTCACTGTGCAAAACATTATGCACACACAGTAAATGTGAAGGTATCAAAATCTTGTAAACAAATGACAACTAGTAAATCTTTATTAGTAGTTTTTTGTAGTAATGAAATAGTGCTGGATCGTTCACCAATTGCTTTAGTAAGCATTTTTACTAATTTTTAGTAGAAAACTACTAATTAACTTAGTAAGGTTTATGAATGCTGAGTATTTGCACGAATGAATTAGTAAGCCTTACTAAGTAGTCTTCTAATTAGTAATTAGCCTTATTTATTAGTAATTTTCTACTGAAAATTAGTAGAAATAAAAGCAATAGGTAAACAATTCGACACTATTTGATTAGTATAGAAAACTACTGATTTAGATTTAGAGAGTATTTTGATACCTTTAGATTTACTGTATAAGCATAATTTTTTGCACAGTGACTATCGATAATTCATTATACATAAATTATGTATAATTTTTCCACCTGGGATAATGACACTTTTTAAATCCGCGGTTGAATATTTTCCGCTTGAAACGTGCCAAAATAAAAGTAAAGCTGCTCTGACGTGTGATTTTCTTTGTATGTGCAGAATAGCATATACACGATGTAAATACGCAACAGCAAACACATTCGACTGCGTTAATGTATCCACGTGCACCGATTTCTACCGAGTAAGAGGAAAAAGAACTCAAGGGAGACATACGCGTTTGAAATGCAAAACATGCCTGACAATTTTGCAAATGACACTTCTATTTCCATTTTGGTGATACGCTCGAAATCTATTATGAAAACAAGATGCAAATATTGCTTTTGCTTGTCCAAATGCTTATTTTTCAGTTTCTCTCTCCAGTGAAACTCTAAACATGATGCAGGTATTTTATTTATTTATTTTCTTGACAAAATTTTTAAACGTTAAAAAATTTATAAAGATTTAAACTTTTAAATAATATGATACTGCGCCTTAAAATTTCATATTTCAAGATTTGTATCAAGATCCTGGCTTCTCATCTCGAAAGCTACTGTGTAAAAGAGTTACATGAGTCTGGAGAAAGGCGAAGAGGTGTGGATGTCAAGGTGTACACACTTTTACGTCCCATTCAGAGTGATATGTTACGTGTAAATACTCAGCTTACCATATAAACGGACAGAAAATGTCTAAATGTAAGATGAACACTCGAGTATTTACTCGTTATTTATAGCATTATGGATTACCGTATATTACAGAAACGCGACGCAGTTGCACTTCGTTCCCTGTTCGACACGTATCCTATGTAAGTATACCGAGAAAGAATAATGAGATAGAAATATTGTCGGAAATAAGCTGGTAATTATAGTCGCAACTTAATCTGTTGTTCTCAATTGAAGGATAAGTTAAGATAATGACATTTTTATTTTTGCTTCTTCAACAGTTTAAAATATATTCAGAATTATGTAAGTTTCGCAAAATTTTGTACACTGAGAAAACGATTTGTTTCATTCAAAGAACAAAATTTATTACTGCTTTGATATAAGGTCAAACAGTAAAAAAGAATACTTAAAATTGTTACACCTTAAAATGGTTTTGATTAAATTTAGTAAAATTTGTCTCAATTTAAGCAATATTGATCAAAATTTAATGCCAAATTTATTCGATAAAATTTGTCTTAATTTAAGCAATATTGGTCTAAATCCACAAAAAAATAAATGCGTTTTAAAAAAAAATGATATTTAAAGGTTTTGCAAACTCCATGAAGTTTAACACGTATTTCCTATAAGAAAAAAAGACATTTTTGTAAATTTCGTTCAGAATCGTCAATATTAAATGAATCGAGTTGAAACTGAACATTTCTCTTCACAATTAGCCATAGAATACGAATCAAAAATTACTTTTTAAATATCACCCCCATAAGTCTGTTTTATAGGGTCCAAAAAAACCTGATAAGAGGTAATAACTAATTCAAATTAATAAATATAATTGTTTAAATAATTTATAATTATTTTTAATAATATTCTCTTTAAATAATGCTAGAAAATTGCAGTTTTTTCTGAAATTTTCAACTTTTTGCCCACTTTTCACTTAGAGTGAAGTAATAACTAATGCAATTTAGCAAACATAATTGTTTAAACAAATTATTATTGTTTATAACAATATTCTCCTATATTAATGCTAAATAGTTGGGGCTTTTTATGAAATTTTCAACTTTTTGTCCACTTTTCACTTAGTGAGGTAATAATTAATGCCAGTTAACAAACATAATTATTTAAACAATTGATTATTGTATACATCTACCTTTTCTTAGAGTAATGTTAGAAAGTTTCGTTTTTTTTTTAAATCTTCAGTTTTGCTTTGACTTTTTAGTTATGAACAAATAATAAATGAATATCAACAAGAATAATTTTTTAAATAGTATTTTATCTTTTTCAAAGTGAAGAGTTTTTACTCTTTCGCTAATTTTTTGAAAATATTAATTTAAACAAAAAGGTTATCTTATAGTAGAAATAAAAACAAAGGATGGAATAATTATGAGTAGGTGGAAGGAGTGGGTCTATAAATGTTTTGTATAAATTTTGTTTTGAATTACAACACGAAGTTTATTGCAAAGCGCAAGAGAAATATTTGGAATTGCACACATTTTACTCTCAGCCCCCCTTCCCCCTCTCCTACCCTGGAGAAAACAAATTGTCATCGATGATAATATACATATATGGAGATTAAAAAGGCCTCAATCAAATAGTTTATTGATTATAACATTATTATAATCAATTAATTATTCGATTGTAATAATTAACTTTCATTAATTATTACCTCACTAAGTGAAAAGTGGACAAAAAGTTGAATACATATTTCTGAATAAACCGCAACTTTCTAGCATTACAATAGGAGAAGATAGCTATAAATAATAATAATTTATTTAAACAAAAATGTATGTTTGTTAAATTGCATTAATTATTAAATCTCTCTAAGCGATAGTGGACAAAAAGATGAATATTTCAGAAAAGACTGCAATTTTCTAGCATTATTCAAAGAGAATATTATTAAAAATAATAAATGGTTTAAACAATTATGTTTATTAACTTGAAATAATTATTACTTCACTCTAATTGAAAAGTGGAAAAAAGGTGGAAAATTTTAGAAAAAAACCGCAACTATCTAGCATTCTTGTAGGAGAAGATAGTTATAAATAATAATAATTTGTTTAAACAATTATGTTCGTTAAACTGCATTAATTATTAACTCACTCTAAATGAAAAGTGGACAAAAAGTTGAATATTTCAGAAAAAACGCCACTTTCTAGCATTATTCTGAGAATATTGTTATAAATAATAATAAATTGTTTAAACAATTATTTCTGTTAAATTTAATCATAATTAACGCTAAAAAATCGCAAAACCAAATTTTTCACTTATGGGATTTTTTTGGGACCCCATAAAACAGACTTATAAGGGTGATATTAAAAAAGTAATTTTTGATTCGTATTCAATGGCTAATTGTAAAGAGAAGTGTTCAGTTTCAACTCGATTCACCTAATATTGACGATTCTAAATAAAATTTACAAAAACGTCTTTTTTTCTTATGGGAAATACGTGTTAAACTTCATGGGGCTTGCAGAACCTCTAAATATCTTCTTTTTTTTCAAGAAAATAAACGCATTTATGTTTTGGTGGATTCTAACAAATTTGGGGGATAAGAGTATGAAAATTCGAAAAAAAATTTTCCAATGCATTTTTGGACCACCCTAATGAACACACCAAACTTTACTGCATACAAAAAATAGTTCTGGCTTTTTAAATGTTCGAAAAATGATTAGTTACACTTTTCTCTGAGACTTTGAAAAAGAAATCGAATCTAATAAAAAATGAAATCAGTATGATTAATAGTTATTAATTGAAGCAGAGTTGTCTTGTCGTGTTTTCAAGACATTTTCCTCCTCATTTTGTCTTGCACCCTTCTATTCTTGTCCAGTATGAACGATTTCGCAGAAACTGGTGAATTTAAGAATCGCTTCCTTCGATTTCCAAGCGTGTCGTATCAGAAATAAGTATACTTAAGTACGAACATACAACGGCCGAGTAACCGTAACTGTATACTTTCACGGAGTGCAGACTTTAATCGGAAGGTACTTAAGCGAAGCGCGGTATAGAATTATAAACGATAGCTCGTATTCCCATGCCTCGATACTCGACGTATTTCCCACGAGTTTCGTTCCGACCCCTGTTTTGAGGGAAATTGGTTAAATGCGTTGAAAACTGCACAATTTATAGTCCAGCCTTTCCCAATTTACAAATTATTCCCCCGGAAATTCAGGAAATTGGTAACAAGTTGTAAAGGAATGAAATAATACCAAATATCAAGTTTTTAATTTAAAAAATGCCATTAAAAATTAATTCTGAATATGTATCGACAAATTTCAGGGTTGCTACAGAAGTCCAATTTCTTTTTCTAATTTTGAAAAAATTCCAGTCAATTGAATTCAGTATTCTACTGGTCGCAAACTAACTTGCCGATTTCTGGTACTGTGATTAATAAATGATTTTGAAATGGCTTTTCAACAATTTTTGAATTCGAAACAATCAATTTCTATCAATTTGCAATTTTAAAATTCTCAGCTCAAGATTAAAACAATTATTAACACTTTAAAGGAGGTGTCGCTAAAAAAATTCAAGTCATTTTTGTAAAATTTCATGACTTTACCAGGTTTTTCAGAACTTTTTCAAAATTCCACTACATTTCTAAGTTTTCCAGGTCTTGTAGCAAAACACTTTTAAAAAAACTTTTTTTGATTGAACCAAATCGTTTAGTTGATTTACATAAAAGTGTGGTTAAGGAAGCTAAATTTTTATTCAGTCAATCAAATGTTGTATTGATTGAACTAAATCTTTCGTTGAATATACCAAATTATTTATTTTTGGGTCAATCAACTAAAGCTTTTGGTTGACCCAACCAAACATTTGGTTGTCCGTATAATAACCAAATTCTATAGTTGAACCAACCAAAATTTGATTGATTCAATCAAATATTTTTCTCCGTGAACCATGAATTTAAAACGCTTGAACGGAATTTTGTTCCTTTAAATGAAAAAGTAATTCCCTATTTTTTGAGATTTTAAAAAAATATTGAAGAGGTCGAAATGACATCAAAATAACTCATAAACATTATTTATCGATGATCAAACTGTAGGTAAAGAATACTACATAAAAGTACAATAATTCCGAATTTATTTTATTCTGCCTTACTTTTTTGTTACAAAGTATAAATTTTAATTACGGGATATTTAAAGTTACTTTTTTGTTTTTTGCTAGTTTAAATTTGGGTACTTTAAACTGTGATTAAATGACACATTTATTTTCATATAAAATTCAATTAATTTCAGAAGAAAAACTAATTTTTACCGAGCATTTGATTATTTAATCCAGCGTTTTAAAAAATGCAAAATTTCACAGTGAAAAAGAATACTTATAATTGTTACACCTTAAAATGCTTTGGATTAAATTCAGTAAAATTTTGTCTCAATTTAAGAAATATTGGTCTAAATTTAATACCACATTGCCTGAATTTCAGAACTGAGCCTTAAATTCAGAATCAAGTTTGCTTAAATCCAGACAAATTTTAACGAGATTTTACTGAATTTAATCCAAACCATTTTAAGGTGTAACAATTTTAAGTATTCTTTTTTTCTGTAATTAATTATCACTTTCGTAATTTTTAAAATTTCTACGACTTTCTTGTTTCAAGTTTAGACTTTGGCAAAATTCAGGGAAATTTTACTAGAATGTTCCTGACACAATAATCATATTCTACGTTAATTTATCTTTGAAATCGACGCCTCTACTGCAGAGAGCTCCAAGTTCTTTTCGCTCCGTAAACAGCTCCAACTCCTATGCTTATTCACAGGACATGGCGCGGTATACGGAGCGAAAAGAACTTAGAGCCTTCTGCAGTGGAGGCGTCGAAATGAGCCCAAGAAAACTTATAGGCTAAAGCGGCGACCGCAAAGGTACGAAAGAAAGAAATGAGTTGTAATGAATAGAGTGATTATAGGTGAAGTGAAAGCACCTAGGTTGCCTAACCTTACCCTGTCCGGATGCCAAAAAAATTGTTACTTCCGGTACGATTTTTGAGACATCACTATGCTCATCGAGTGCAAAGCTGAGTTAATGGCTAAAATGTAGTTCTCAATTAGCTCTACCGATACCACTAGGGTTGCCATATTTTGGGTGCGTTACTATGCTCATCCAGTGCAAGGAAAAATCTAGCGTCCAATTAAAGTTTGAACTTCCCTATAACTAAATAACATGGGTTGTCACCTTTTATCCTGTCCGAAATATCGGACAACCCACTTTGAAAATGTACCTGTAATTTTAAACCTTCATGTGAACGTAATTAAAAAAATGTTTTGCCTAATTTTATGTATCATAGATCATGCAGGAAGGCCAAATATGATACTTTGTCGAAGAAACGTTGATAATTTCTCAAATTTTAGGGGTTAAACCAGTAAACTACCCTTAGCCAGCTACTCAGACGTTCAAAAAGACATGTTAAAATTGTGATTTTTACCAATTAAAAATCATCAAAAAATTATTTTTTTATGCCTGGAATTATAGGTCTACTGAGACTTTCGGACTCACCCCTAAGAACCACCCCTATTAAATCCAAAGCTAAAAATATTGAACAAGATACCTTAGACTTTCGAAAATTACCAATTAAAAATCGCCAAAAATTCTCTTTTTTAAGCCCTGAATTAAAGACCAGGTCATAAATTTCGGCCTCGCCACAAAAACCACCCCTATTATATGCAATTATATATGTAAAGCTAAAAATATTATAATAAAATTCACGACTTAAGTTTCGATTTTCGAAAATTAAAAATCCTCAACAATTCTCTTTTTTTATGCCTCGCATTATAGATCCGGTGACAACTTTCTGCCTGAATCCTAGAAATAACCGAACTGAAATATATTATAAATTTTTATATAAAATTTCGATTTTTGACAATTACAACTTTTCATTGGATGGGTATATAGACATTCAAACAACAACAGTAAAAAAGCAGAAAAATGAAACTAAACCATTGTTAATATGAGTAATAAGGTTAGTGTAATAAGAATACGTAGACATGAAAACAAAACTTATTAACGTTATTCATAAATTTTTTTATTTTACTTTATTAGTTTATTATTGTATTATACAGCATTTCACCCCTTACCCGTAGTATTGATTAACACAAATTTGACTCACTTATTTATAACTATTTTACAATGTTATGACCGCTGCGAGCAGAAATATATTTTTTATGATTTTTTAAAATTTTAATATCAATAACAACGATTTTCATCATTTTGAAACATCATCGTCGTCAGAATCAGCGTTGAAATGATCTGATTCTTCGCCTTCGTCGTTCGTCGATTCTCGCGACGATGATGTTTAAAAATGTTGAAAATCGTTGTTATTGATATTAAAACTAGTCGACAATTATAAAAAATATATATTTCTGCTCGCAGCGGTCATAATATTGTAAAATAGTTGTAAATGACAATAAAATAAAAAATGTATAAATAACGTTAATAAGTTTTGTTTTCATTTCTACTTATTCTTATTACACTAACCTTATTAATAATAATAAAAATGGTTCAGTTTCATCTTTCTGCTTTTTTACTGTTGTTGTTCGAATGTCTATATACCCATCGAATGAAAAGTTGTAATTGTCAAAAATCGAAATTTTATGTCAAAATTTATAATATATTTCAGTTTCGTTATTTCTAAGATTCAGGTAGAGAGTTTTCACCGGATCTATAATGCGGGGCATAAAAAAAGAGAATTATTGAGGATTTTTAATTTTAGAAAATCGAAACTTAAGTCGTGAATTTTAATATTTTTAGCTTTACATATTTAATAGGGGTAGTTTTTGGGGGTGTGTGCGAAAGTCTTACCGGGCCTATAATTCAGAGCATGAAAGAGAGCATTTTTGATAATCTTTAATTGTTAAATTTCGAAATTCTAAATCGTCATTTTCAATATTTTCAGGGCTTAAAAAAGAGAATTTTTGGCGATTTTTAATTGGTAATTTTCAAAAGTCTAAGGTATCTTGTTCAATATTTTTAGCTTTGGATTTAATAGGGGTGGTTCTTAGGGGTGAGTCCGAAAGTCTCAGTAGACCTATAATTCCAGGCATAAAAAAAGAATTTTTTGACGAAATTATCAACTTTTCTTCGACAAAGTATCATATTTGGCCTTCCTGCATGATTTATGATACATAAAATTAGGCAAAACATTTTTTTAATTACGTTCACATGAAGGTTTAAAATTACAGGTACATTTTCAAAGTGGGTTGTCCGATATTTCGGACAGGATAAAAGGTGGCAACCCGTGTTATTTAGTTAGAGGGAGGTTCAAACGTTAATTTGACGTTGGATTTTTCCTTGCACTGGATGAGGATAGTAACGCACCCAAAATATGGAACTTCGAAAGGGGTTGCCAAGGGTTGCGGACAGGGTGTGGTGAGGCCATTAATTTTAGCCATTAACTCATCTTTGCACTCGATGAGCATAGTGATGCCTCAAAAATCGTACCGGAAGTAACAATTTTTTTTGGCATCCAGACAGGGTAAGCTTCACCTATTCTATTCATTGCAATTCATTTCTTTCTTGCACTCGATCCACTCGTACTTTTGCGGTTGTCACTTAGCCTATTAAAAATATCCACGACTTCACTCAATATCCACTCCTCCTTAAAAGTTTAAGGAAACTTTAAAATTTTGACTTTTTTGGCAATATTTTCTTAAGGAATTCACAAAAACACTTCATCTTAGGGTCATTAGATGCAGAATTTTAACATCTTTCGTACTATTTTGAAGAATTTTACTTCATGTATTATTATCAAAATTATCTGATTTTATGCATCTAACAAAAAACAGGTGGTCTCATAATTTTCACCGATACTGTACATTAATTTTTTACCTGCTGGAACTGAGTTCGTCGACTACTTGAATTAAAACGTCATTATGTCAGAATCTCGTGTTCTCTCTCTATCCCTTGAAGATAAAGGAAAAACGTTAAATGACTTTATAGTAGCGATTTTCTCCGATCTTTTATTTTAACCAAGTTAAGGCTCTTAACAGTAAAAAGAATACTTAAAATTGTCACACCTTAAAATGAAAACATGAGAATGACAACTCGTTAAAGACTATTTGAAGTTGGCCCTCCAAGTAATAGTTAAAATAACCTAATTTAGGGACCAACTTCAAATGGTCTTTACCCAGTTGTCATTGTCATGTCTTCAAATGATTTGGATTAAATTCAGTAAAGTTTGTCTAAATTTAAGCAAAATTGATTCTGAATTTAAGACTCAATTCTGAAATTCAGGTAACGTAGTATTAATTTATACCAATATTGTTTAAATTAAGACAAAATTTTACTGAATTTAATCTAAACCATTTTAAGGTGCGACAATTTTAAGTAGTCTTTTTTACTGAGTTACAAGGCTATGAGAGGGTGTTAACCTTTTACCTTCCGCTACATCACCTGCAAACTCCTTGTCGGCATGATATGCCATATTTCTGTAACGTTTCAATTTTGTTCCTCTTCACTTATATCTAAAGCTTTCGTTTCATTCCGAATTTGAGAATCTAAGTTTTCTTTCAAAATACTGTACAATTTATGAGATAAATTATCCTCTAATATCTTTATATTCCCATAAATGTTAACAGTCAACATCACTCTCCATATTCATTTAAAAATAGCAGTACATTATGTATTTTCCTGCAGTAGATTTTTCGTAAAAATTCTGCAGAATTTTTGAAAAATAAAAATAGGAAAGTAAAATTCAACTTTTGGATGCTTTTCATTTATAAATACGAATACGAAATTTGTGTCTTTTTTGAAGGATTTCAATTTTTAAAGCATCTGTTTGCTTATAAATTTTGAAATTATATAAAGCTCAAAGAAATAATTGAATTCTGAAAGTACTCAATATTTCTTCAACCTTTTCCCACCTCAAGCTGCATCATCATCATAGAAAGCACTGGTATTAGACAGGATTTATTCACTGCAGTTCACAGGCTTCAGATACAGGCCCTTGATAACAAAAAGACACGGCCTATTTCTCTGATCGAGACGATAAACGATCAAGTCAACGATTTTTATATAACGACTTCAAAACGCCTGTTGTGATTTGCCTTATAAATCTATTGTGCTACTCGAGTTGGATTCAGAATTGGAATTCACGATTTGATTAAAAATAAATTGCACTCTGCCATAGTTAAGGAATTATTGCTCTTTATGTACGACAAAATGTCGTAATTAAAATACTACGTGCGCAGAAAATATGTTCTGCAATTGATG
>JBAGKK010041449.1:0-10496 GCA_037177015.1 Euceroptres primus | reverse complement strand
ATTTCTAATCTGTCCCAGTTTTAAAAACACAATTTTAAAATCTACGAAAACGACGAAAGAATTTTTCCAGGTATCTTAGACTTTTCTACTACTAAAAGTATAAGAGCAAAAAAAATTTGAAAAGCCTAGGAAATCATAAATGTAAACAGTAAATTTTTTAAAATCTGAGTTTTATGTTTTCTTAAATTTTTTCAGTAGGCTTTAAAAGATATTTATAACATCTAAGGGCTTTTTGCTGATAAAAATACATTAGGGAAAAAATTGATGAGTCTATGTAATCAAAAACAAAAATATAGTTCGTTTTCCAAAAAGTCATTTTCGTATTTTTTCAAATTATCTTTTTCCAAAAGGCATTTAAAAATCTTTTCAACTTGTGAGAGCTTTTTAATAGTAAAAATACACTAGAAAAAAAATTGACAAGTCTAGAGACTCGAGAAAAGAAAGGGAGCAAGCTTTAAAAGTAATTATTTCTTTTTTTAATTTATCTTTGATAATATTTTTAAACACCTGAGTGCTTTCCATTAATAAAAACACACCAAAAAATTTTTTAATTGGAAAAATAAGTAATTAGCAAATTTTTTAACTGCTTATTTTATTTTTATTTCATTTTTTTCATTGGAAGAATAAGTAAATTAGCATATTTTTTAACTACTTATTTTATTTTTAATTCATTTTTTCGAAAACAAATGATTCCTTCCACTTATTAAATTTGCTTTTATTATTGACTCCGTAGACTTCTTGACCTATTTTGTGGACACCAAAATATTTTTTAAAAGTCAAAAATATAAAAAATAACAGTTAAAAAATATGCTAATTACTTATTTTTAATTCTTCCAATTAAAAAAAATTCTGGTTTATTTTTATTACCGGAAAGCACTCAGTTGTTTAAAAATATTATCAAAGCTAAGTAAAAAATAATAATTTCAAAAAACACAAAAGTAATTGCTTTTAAAACTTGCTGCCTTCTTCTTTTCGTTTTTCTAGACTTGCCCATTTTTTTTTCTAGTGTACTTTTACCATCCAAAATCCCCCAGAAGTAAAATAGATTTTTTAATGCTATTTGGAAAAAGATAATTTGAAAAAATACGAAAATGACTTTTGGGAAAACAGGTTATTTCTTTGTTTTTGATTACCTAGACTTATCAATTTTTTTCCTAGTGTATTTTTATCAGTAAAATGCCCTGAGATGTTATAATTATCTTTTAAAGTCAGCTGAAAAAGGATAATTTTGAAAAACGCAAAACTTAGTTTTTAAAAAATTTACTTTATTTACATTTACGATTTCTCCGGTTTATCCATTTTTTTTTCTAGTGTACTTTTATTAGTAGAAAAGCCTCAAATACCTGAAAAAATTCTTTCATCGTTCCTGCAGATTTTAAAATTGTATATTTAACATAAATTATTAATTTATGTTTAATAATAATTAATAATTAGTAATAATTATTAATTAAAATATTAGTTACGTTATATTAAACATAAATTATTGCCTAGAGAACGTTAATTAAAAGGCCTTAAAAATTTCACGAGACGGTTAGGACTTCTAAAAACGTAAAAAAAATTGGCACATACGAAAATATCAAACCTATGAAAATAAGAATTTTTTCATGCACATTTTTTGTGAACGCCAAAATGTTTTATAAAAGTCAAAAATGTGAAAATAATCAGTTCCAAAATATGCTAATTACTTTTTTTTTATTCTTTCAATTAAAAAAATTGTCCTCTGAATTTTTTTTAACGGAAAACACTCAGTTGTTTAAAAATATGTAATTTTTAAACAACTGAGTGTTTTCCGTTAACAATCCAGGTAAAAAATAATAATTTCAAAAAACACTAAAGTAATTACTTTTAAAACTTGCTGCCTTCCTCTTTTCGTTTTTCTAGACTTGCCCATTTTTTTTTCTAGTGTACTTTTACCATCCAAAAGCCCCCAGAAGTAAAATAGATTTTTTAATGCTATTTGGAAAAAGATAATTTGAAAAAATACGAAAATGACTTTTGGGAAAACAGGTTATTTCTTTGTTTTTGATTACCTAGATTTATCAATTTTTTTCCTACTGTATTTTTATCAGCAGAAAGCTGATATTATAAAGTCAGATGATATAAATTTTTTTCTCCGGCTTATCAAATTTTTTTTCTAATGTACTTTTGCTAGCAGAAAAGCCTCAAATACCTGAAAAAATTCTTTCATCGTTCCTGTATATTTTAAAATTGTATATTTAACGTAAATTATTGAACATAAATTATTAATTTATGTTTAATAATAATTATTATTATTGTCTAAAGAACGTTAATTAAAAGGCCTTAGAAATTTCAGGAGACGGTTAGAACTTTTAAACCCGTAAAAAATATACAAAAATATTTTTAAAAAACATACAAAAACGTAAACATACAATAACATAAAACATACAAAAATATCAAACCTATGAAAATAAGAATTTTTCAGGCACATTTTGTTAACGCACAATCAGAAGATTTTCATCAATCGTCATCAAATTAATTATACTTTTTCAGGGTCCTAATACACTACTTCTCCACATAGTTCCAATTTCGATTTCCAAAATTTTGTTTTTTCGATCCACTCTGCCAAACAACTTTGAACTCAATCTATTGAGGAAACAAATTTCTTCATTTGAAAATAGTTCCGCAAACATCAAACAATGTTGATTGCAAATTCGAATGAAAAATGCAAAAGACATACTTTTTAGCAAAAAAGGGAACGTGGAAAGATAGGAAACGCAAAGTGTGGGTGGAATGGAGGGAAGAGATTTGGATTGGGGCCAAATCGACGAAATTCCCCGCAAGGCTGGTTGGTCTAACGCAAGCAATGTCTGGCTTGCCAGCGGTGCTTGTGCAATACCACAGGGTAAAATTACTCTCTGCAACAGTGCCGAACTTTCTTCACAAGTGAAGCTCTGTAAATTTCAGGAAAAGGGTGAAACTGCTTCTTTAAAGTGCAATTGCCGTACTCCACACCTCTTGTCGCAAAGATTCAAACTTTTCTCCTCAGATTCTACGATAAAAATCTGCATTCACTTTTTCACATGGAGTTTGTGAAGTATAATTTTTATTTCTTCAGCTGCTTTCTTAAATTGTTCTAGACTTGTTTCTGATGAGGCTCAAAGTGTACTCAAGATTATTCTCTGTAATAAAATAAAATAGGGGAAAATAGATCCACTCTTATTTTCAAAAGATATTATAATTGTTTGTCAGTTGAATCTATTTTCCTCGATATTGTAAATCATTATTAAATCATTGAAGCTGTGAGTTTGATAACTTTAATGATGTTAAAATAATAAAGTGATTTCTGTCTGAAGTAATGAATTTAAATACCTGATTATTAATTAATCAGTTATTATTTTTTTTTTAATATGCAGAAGAGATGGAATCATTTATAAATTAGTGAGCACTGAACATTTTCATAGCCTGGAACTATTTTATGGCCAAAGTTGTGTAAGTGTAGATAATTAAAAAATTGAAAAATTTAATATTGTAGAAATTATAGAAAAACTATAATATTATGCAGCCAACGAAAATTTAATATTATAGAAATTATAGAAAAACTATAATATTATACAGCCAAGTAAGAACTAGAAGACTCAATACTAGTCATCTGTCCTTGATGTAAATAATTAATAAAGTTTTCTAATAAAAAACTAGGAAACTTTCGGAGATTATTTTAAGGCCAAATATTAATGGTTTGTCGAAACTGACAAATGTTCTCGTAAATGTTAAAGGCTTTTTAAGGCATTGAAGTGATAAAAAAAAGTTTAAAAGCCATTAAGCTTATCCCGCTAACATATTTAGAATGACAGGTCTAAGCCTCTTCGGGTGAATCTAGAAATCCCCTAAATCCGCAGGTAAATCCAACATTAAGAAAAGTAAAAGCTACTTTATACTCAAAGAAGGTAAAATCTATAAAGTATAAATACATATGATACGTGAAATTAATTATATACGATAATAATAAATTAAATTGTTAAACAGAGGTTATTAAAGTTAAACAAAGATTAATACAATTAAACAAAGGTTATTACAATTAAATAAAAGTTATTAAAATGAAACAAAAGTAATTAAAATTAAAATTAAACAAAGGTTATTAAAATTAAGCAAAGATTATTAAAATCAAACGAAGATTATTAAAATTAAGCAAAGGTTATTAAAATTAAACAACGGTTATTAAAATTAAACGAAGTTTATTAAAATTAAACAAAGGTTATTAAAATTAAACAACAGTTTTCGAAATTAAACGAAGGTTATTAAAATTAAACAAAGGTTATTAAAATTAAACAACAGTTATCAAAATTAAACGAAGATTATTAAAATTAAACAAAGGTTATTAAAATTAAACAAAGTTTATTAAAATTAAATAAAGGTTATTAAAATTAAGCAACGGTTATTAAAAATAAACAGAGGTCAATAAAATTTTGAAACATTTTTACTGATGTTGTTTTTTTAACTTTTACACATTCTACTTAAATAAAACGATACGTCGTACTGGAAAAATAAAAATATATGTCTCTATAAATCTTCTTCGATCCATTCACGTGCTTTCATTCCATGAAAATGCTAAGCCTTCTGGATTTTAAGGGACTTTAAAAATAAAGGTGATGTCGTTTCATTTTGAAGAGATAACATTGGATCAGTGAACCCGTCACGGAAGCGGAAGAAAGAGATAGGAATTTATGTAGGATAAAATATTTTCAGATTTTACAGAAAAATTAGAAAAATAAAAAATCAATTTGGATTTAAGGGAATTTTTAATTTTTGGTAAAGATAACTTATGAAATAATAGAAATCTTGAATCCCGAGGAAATCATTCCACAGTAAATTGTAAGGTATTGAAAAAAGTTTTGCCGATTATTTCGGCAACACTAATTAATAATTAGTAATAATAATTAATAATTAATAATTATTTTAGCAACAATAAATAATAATTAATAATTATTTTAGCAAGAATAATTAATAATAATTAATTATTTCGGCAACAATAATTAATAATTAATCATTATTTCGGCAACAATAATTAATAATTAATCATTATTTCGGCAACAATAATTAATAATTAATCATTATTTCGGCAACAATAATTAATAATTAATCATTATTACGGCAACAATAATTAATAATTAATCATTATTTCGGCAACAATAATTAATAATAAATCATTATTTCGGCAACAATAATGAATAATTAATCATTATTTTGGCAACAATAATTAATAATTAATAATTATTTCGCAACGATAATTAATAATTTAACATTTTTAATTAATAATATTATATTAAATTAATAATAATTAATAAATAATAATAAATACTTTAATTAATAATAATAATAATGTGAGATGAAAAAAATCCTTCAATGCACAACTGCACGTTGGTTCGTGTCAACTGTCAATTGAAATTGATCGAATGAGGATTTTTTTAAGAACCGAGAGATTCAAGCGCCGCAGCTTTAATTGATTCAATCGGAGATGAAAATTTTACCTTAGGATTTACTGTGTCCCTGAGAAGTTCATACGGATTCAAAAGTTAAATTCCTATGGAATTTCATCTAAAATTCCATATGGAAATCCATAAAAAATCCATATGGAAATCCATAATTCAGTAACTAAATTCCTAATGGAATTCCTTTTAGTATTCATTTTTTGTTCACTGAAACAAATTCTAATTTGAAGAAAGAAACTTTTTTCAGTAAATTCAGTACCTAAATTCCTAATGAATTCCTTTTAGTATTAATTTTTTGTTCATTTAAAAAAATTCTAATTTGAAGAAAGAAAATTTTTTCACAGCTGAAAAAGACAAATAATTTCTACAGATAATTTTTTTCCATTACTTTCAGATTTTGAAAATCGATGCTTACAAAAAAAAGTCACGTTTCAATAGAAGTGTCAGAAAAATGTCCCGCAGTGAGAAAATAGCCGATTGAGATGCGAAGGCGTTTGTCCCCAAGAAACGTGGGAGTTAAGGCAGCAAGTACTCTTTCCGTAAAAGTCACATTCTGTCCTGTTTACGTGTCTCCCTAATCTTCTTCATTTGACATGAATGTAGAACGTCCCTGAGTTTGCATATATCCACGGAAACTTCCCTCGATCTTTTTTACGTCACGAATTGGGGCAACTATTTCTGAAGAAATAAAACCATCTGATTAGAGAATATCTCTGCGATTTTTTCGAAATTTTTCACTATTTTCCTCGAAAAATAAGCATAGAAAATGAAGAATCAGTTAGAAAATCATAAGGAATTTCGTAATTACGTCATTTGATAGAAAACATTATTTACAATTGATTTATAAATTATTGACAGTCCATTTAAAAAAAATTCAAAGACAATAGCAACTACAATTTTTAAAAAAATTCTGAGACAATAGCAACCACAATTTTTAAAAAAATTCTGAGAAAATAACAACCACAATTTTAAAAAAGTTCTGAATCAATATCAACCATAATTTTAAAAAAAATTCTGAGATAATAACAACCACAATTTTAAAAAAGATTCTGAGAAAATAGCAACCACAATTTTAAAAAAAAAATAAGACAATAGCAACCACAATTTTAAAAAAAAATCTGAGACAATAGCACCCACAATTTTAAAAAAAATTCTGAGACAATAGCAACCACAATTTTTTAAAAAATGATAAGACAATAGCAACCACAATTTTGAAAAAATCTGAGACAAAAGCAACCACAATTTTAAAAAAAATTATAAGACAATAGCAACCACAATTTAAAAAAACATTTTGAGATAATAACAACCACAATTTTAAAAAAATTTTGAGACAATATCAACCACAATTTTTAAAAAAATTCTAAGATAATAACAACCACAATTTAAAAAAAGTTTTGAGACAATATCAAACACAATTTTAAAAGAAATGCTGATATAATAACAACCACAATTTAAAAAAAAATTCTGAGACAATAGCACCCACAATTTTAAAAAAAATTCTGAGACAATAGCACCCACAATTTTAAAAAAAATTCTGAGACAATATCAACCACAATTTAAAAAAAAATCTGAGAAAATATCAACCACAATTTTAAAAAAAAGTTTTGAGACAATAGCACCCACAATTTAAAAAAAAAATCTGAGACAATAGCAACCACAATTTTAAAAAAACATTTTGAGATAATAACAACCACAATTTAAAAAAATTTTTGAGACAATATCAACCACAATTTTTAAAAAAATTCTGAGATAATAACAACCACAATTTAAAAAAAGTTTTGAGACAATATCAACCACAATTTTAAAAAAAATGCTGAGATAATAACAACCACAATTTAAAAAAAAAATTCTGAGACAATAGCACCCACAATTGTAAAAAAAATTCTGAGACAATAGCATCCAAAATTTAAAAAAAAATTCTGAGACAATAGCAACCACAATTTTAAAAAAATTCTGAGACAATAGCAACCACAATTTTAAAAAAATTATAAAACAATAGCAACCACAATTTAAAAAAAAATTCTGAGACAATAGCACCACAATTTTAAAAAACATTCTGAGACAATATCAACCACAATTTAAAAAAAAATTCTGAGAAAATAGCAACCACAATTTAAAAAGAAATCTGAGACAATAGCAACCACAATTTTAAAAAAATTTCTGAGACAGCAACCTCATGAAATATTTGGTTTTTTATTGCACAATTAGAGAGTACACGATTGTAAGTGAACCAATTATGGAATTGATAAAATTTAGATCATTTTGTCAGAAAATGCAACTTGTGGAAATGCAATTAAGCTTCAGCAATCATTTCAATTAGAAAAATCGATTACTTCCAATTCCTATTTCTCTGTAACCCCTGTGATAGTCAGTCAGGCAATTACAAAGCGTCAGATATCGTAATGAACCAATTAATTGATCTTCTATCTGCAGGGCACGTTTGTAAGTTTGTTGATTTAATCCAATCAAAATTTCGAACGTCCAGTTCAAACATACATTTGTTTAAAAATCATTGTGTTTTTGACGTTGAAAATAAACTTTTCAAGATTTTCATTACTTTTTTTTCACACTCATTACTTCACTACTTCACTTTCATTACATTACTTTCACAACTTTTGAAGATTTTCATTAATTTCATTTTATTTTATATAAATAAAATAAAACCTTTTTTACTATAAAAATAAAATAAAACTTATTGTCATTATAAAAATAAAATAAAACTTATTGTTATTATAAAAATAAAATAAAACTTATTGTTATTATAAAAATAAACTAAAACTTTTTTCCATATAAAAATAAAATAAAACTTACTTTTGTTATAAAAATAATATAAACTTTACTTTCTGTTACCAGGACTGGAATTGGAAACTGATATATCAACCGAAAATACATCCCTGAGGTAAGAATAAAATAATATTTTAATCCCTTTCTGGATTAAATAATGAAACTATCAAAAAGCACACAAAATATTTCTTATGGTTTCAATTTTGATTTTATTTGAGTGCAAATTTTCCATTAGGATGTCAATCACTAAAGTTATTTGACCGTAACATATGTTGTTAAATAGTTTACCAGACCTCATGAGAAATGCAATAGGTTTTCTGGCTCCCTTCTCTCAGAAAAGCTAAATCTTCTTTCCAACAATTTCAAGAATCCCTCTGTGGCAAAACCTTGTCTGACTAACTGTCAATTCGTCTTTCTTGTCAATCCCCTGAATACCAAAAATGTATTCTCTTCCGAATTGCATTAAAATTTATATCCATACCAGATCCTTCCTCACTGCTTTCCAATTCCCCGGAGAATTATTCCAGTTGCTACCTTCGATATTTCAATGCAGAACGAGTCGGTTGAAATATAATACTCTGAGTTGCTATGTATGTAGAAAGAAATATCTTTCGACTGAACATTTATTGGAGAACTTCAAATTATTTAAAAAGTGAAGCTGTTTAATTCAAATAAGAAGAAAAATCTTTTTGACCCTAAAACAAAGCAAGAATCAACTATTTAATTATGTAATTGAAATTCGATGTGTTTTATTTAGAATAGAATAGAATTGGTAGAATAGAATAGAATTTCTTTGAAATATATGATTCATATGAAGCTATTTTTAGACAAAAGAGCTAGGAACTTGATTTAAATGTGACTAAAATAGAATTTCCTAGTTTGCTGCTTGTGTTGTTCACTTTAACTCTGCAATTATTGTTTAGAAACAACAGAATAACAAATCAATGCTGGAAACAATCCTTCATACTCAATGAGAAAATGGCCTTGGTCAGGATATTGAAGCAAACGTATGGCAATTCCAACGAAGCAAGCAATATTGACATTATTACCAGTGCATTAAAGAACCCCACGTATTATTTAGTATCAAGGTCACATGCACTTTGTATTATTGTCACGCACTAAATGTACTCGGTATCGTTGCCAGGTCAACGATTTTCTATTTTCAGAAATCCACTTACGCCTATATAATTTATTTTAAAAAATCAATCAGAAAAAGAGTTTCATGGGGAAAACATCATAAATCAATTGAATGAAGCAACAAGCAATAAAAATTCTGAATGTCGGTGAATAAAATAATAATAATAATAAAATAAAAATAGTCTAACATCGCTTAATAGCGGTCAATAACATTTCCCACTAGTTTTCCCACCCTTTTCCACCCTTTTTATACAAAATAATTTCACGTACTATAATTTTCAACGTATTAGAATGAATAATTTAATTTTTCTTGTAATGGGAGTTTTTTGAAGTCTGCTCTAATCTTCGAAATCAAATTTCATTCGGGTTCACAGTAACTTGTGAACTTTGAACGAAAATCAGGTTCACTTGAACTCACGCGATGTCAATATTACCATATCAATGATCTCGAGAATGAAAGCCCAATGGTTCGTGAAAGGCAATTTTGTCCTGACGTCATGTTTACTCTCTATTTAACACAATTTAGACTTTACGACGTGATAGCTGTCATCGGGGGCGAAAATTAGCATTTACCGTTTTATCAAAGTGCAAACACGATCAATTTTGAATACTCTCATCACAGGAGAAAGTAGTCTTTTCATTCATTGCATACACAATAAAAAAAAATAAAAATTGTTACATCTTAAGGGTATTTGATACATAATGATGTCACGAATTCTCGACCGATTTTTTATTTATATTCACCGGGTTTATTAAGAGAGAAATGCAAATATAATGCTGATATTTGATAAAATAATAAGGAATATATCAAGGCATCGATGTCTGGTGCGTTTCAATTTTTAATTCGGAACGAAATTATTTTTGAACAATTTTTTTTCGAAATAAAAACTGAAACGCACCAGACATCAATGCCTGAGTATATTCTTTATTATTTCCCAAAATTTCAGCATTATAAATTAGGGTAGGCCGAAAAATATTTTTTTTAATTTTGATTTTGGCTAGAAAATATCTTTTTCTACATATAAAAATGAGTCCCCATGATTTTTTTCACATTTTTAAAACGATATCTTCAGTTAGCAGAAGCTTTTTGAAGTTTGAAACTTTGAAAACAGTGATTTTTTCGATATA
>JBAGKK010041438.1:0-10497 GCA_037177015.1 Euceroptres primus | reverse complement strand
CTGAATGTTGACATAAGACTGCTCGCTCGAAAGCTTCGAATCGAGAACCGTTTACCCCCGAGCCCGGTTCTCGATTCGGCGACGAGTGTACTCACAAATTTTTGTCATATTTAATAAAAAAAATTTAATCAGTGTTTAAAATCTTTAAATCATCGATTTTGGGATAAATTTAAGTTTTGGGAGTCAAAATCGACCTTAAAATTCTTGTTACAAATATGATAGTCACAA
The DNA here is from genome assembly GCA_037177015.1 of Euceroptres primus. Lineage (NCBI taxonomy): Eukaryota > Metazoa > Arthropoda > Insecta > Hymenoptera > Figitidae > Euceroptres > Euceroptres primus. The sequence goes on along the minus strand of JBAGKK010041438.1, from coordinate 10,269 downwards.
GGAATATTTATAACATAATTGACAAGAAATTTCTGTACCACAATCAACCATTGAACACAATTAACTTAGAAAATAAAAAGTTCGTAATTAAAAATGTCTGAAATATTAATAAAATTGCCTAGATCTTTAAAATAATAAGGGTTTTAATTGTGAAAAATACTTTTCAGTTGAAAAAACTCTATATAGATACATACATTATGAACCGTTTCAATAATCGTGTAGTTTTTTAATTTTAACAACACAACTTTTTTTCATCATTTAATAAGTTTTCGGATTGAAGGTCATTGAATAAAAAATAAAATGATGGACAACTTTTTTTCTCTCTGCAACTTCTCATAGGTATTTGTATTCACTAATATCGAGGGCTAACTACTCTTGAAATCTGGTGTACCTTCATGAAATCTTTGAAATCCTTGAAATCTTTGGCAATTTTTTTGAAATCTTTGAAATCTTTAAAAATCTTTTGAAATCATTCAAATCTTTTGAAACCTGTTGAAATCTCTTGAAATCTCTTGAAATATTTTTAAATCCTTGAAATACTTTGAAATTTTTGTGAAATCTAAAATCTATGGGAAATCTGAAATCTTTTGAAATCCTTTAAATCTTTTGAAATTTCTGTGAAATCTTTGAAATATTTTGAAATCATTGAAATCTTTCGAAATTTCCGTGAAGTCTTTAAAATCTTTTAACATTTTTTTACTAGAGCGGCTAACCACTTTTGAAACCTGGTTTACCTGTCTTCATGAAATCTTTGAAATCTCATGATATCTTTTGAAATCTTTTGAAATCATTAAGAGTATGTGATACATAATGTCGTCACGAATTACCGACCGATTTTTTATTTATATTCAGTGAAATGCAAATATAATGCTGCAATTCGCGAAAATAATAAGGAATATATATATATATATATATATATATATATATATATATATCTATATATATATATATATAAACCCTGACACGAGCATGGAAAATGTAGACATAATCACGAACTTCTTGTCCCTCATAAGTGATTGCAACAGTTGGGAGGTCGCAAATCTGATCATCCTTTCTTTGGGTAAAGCGACACGCTTCTAGGATTGAGCAACCATTGCTTGTAGTAGCAAAGTCTTTGATTTCCTCTGAGGAAATGTCAGTAGAAACAATCCGTATAATACATCGTCAGGCGACTCTGTAATTGGGTATACACTCGAATCCCGGCTTAATATATCCCAGTTTACAATGCTCCTAGAATTTCGTTCGGAGGCACTCCGTATTTGCGCGGGTCGGAGGGTAGAGAGGGATTACGGTCGTCGAGCAGTAATCAAACAGTACCACAACAACAGAGCGAGCAGTATTGATTCGCATTTTACATTTACTTTTGAAAATACGTTGAAAATTCTTTTTTCATAATTTTTCATCGTCATTTAAGAATTTTCATCCCTTATTGTAAAAAAATGTACATGTGTACATAATTCGGTTACATAATTCATATTATTCCTACATAATTCATATTATTTTGACTGAAAGTGGTTCGTACGGCCCTGACTTTTTGTATTCAGAGGCGCTCAAGGATTATCCCGGCTTACGATAGGCAATGACCAAAACCCATATTAAACCGGGATTTGAGTGTATATTCTTGAAGTTTGGATTCACCTAGAACGTGATTGTTGAGGATGTTTTTATTCGCATTCGAGTCATCCCCACCAGGCATTGCTGTGATCGCGTGACCACGCGGGTCAGTGACGCACAGAGGTTACGCACATGTCTAACTGCTTTGCAGTTGAACAGAGTCGTATTAAGATGCATAAACAAACCAACTACTTTATTATGTAGCTTTAGGGTAAACTACGTGCCTTAAAAGGCCAATATACTTGAAATTTGTACGTAGAAAACGCAGCGCGATATTGCACACTACCGTCATGCAAGATGGCCCCCGAACATCATCCAGATAAAACATCGATTGAGCAACGGCCTCGGTATCTCGGCGTAGATGATCCTGACAAGAGTGCGGCGTCCCTTCAATCCTCGATGCCCCTCGATGTCCCACGATGTCGATATCCTAGAGAATACATAATAACAAAATTTAAGAAAACAAAAGAGTGTATCAGCCATAAGAAATAAAATAACTAAACTAATCGGAACGAGTCTTGGAGAATCGGTCACGACACAACGTATTTTACATACCTCAAACGTTCTGAGAGTAAAAATATTGACCTCTTCTACAAGTGCAAAAGTGGTGCAGAAATGTTTTATTTCAACCTTGAGTGTAGCTAGATAGTCATTACAAAAGCTTATAAGATTTATAGAGGATGCGGAAACAACAACCTAGAGACATCAAAGCAACTAAATTTACAAAATCCGTTTTGGTTTCGTATCGCCGCTTACCGTTTTGCAAAGACAAAACTGCACTGAAGATTCGGATCTGAAGTATAAAATATTTAAAAAGTAATGAAAATGTTGTCATTATGTCGATATGTCTTATTAAAACCAAAGTGTGTATTTGTGGAATTTTATTTGTGTAAATATCATAATTCACTTTTATAAATTCAATGAAAATGCTTACCTCTCATATGATAATAGCCTTTCGTTAATATTTCTCAAATTTTTAGTTTTATAAAAATCAGTGTGTCAAAAATTTGTATTTTATTTTCTTTGGAAATAATAAATAATAATTATAAAGTAATATAATAATAATTATTGGCTGTGATTTCTTTCTATGCTCTGCAAAACTTATGTTATATTTGGCGACCAGCGAGCATACTGACCTAATGAAGTCGATCAAGTAGTGTATTGAAATAATCCGCACACCGCGTCCAAAAATCTCTGGCATTTGATTCAATAAAGCAGTTTTCCCAAGTAGCACGAAAATTCACATAAAAACATTAGATAAAATAATTTTGATCACTAGCTCTATAAATTTTTATATTAGAAAAAAACCAAAACTTTTTGACGTCAAGCGGGAGAAATATAACCTATAAACTGCATGATTTTGATTGAATGAAACTTTCCGTTTATAACTATCGAAATATGCACGTTCACAAAATTGCGCCTTATTTCTTATATCCTTTATCTGAATTATTTACACATTTGATATTAAACAATAAAAGAACGCCAGAGATTTTTAGTACGCGTGCTAGAATTATTCATTAAAGTTCGGAAATGTAACTGACACACAATCATGCCGGCGCAGCGGAAACAGCAATGAAGCAAGAAAGAGACACAGCGCTGCAATAAAAAAGGACACCATGACTTTGCGTCCGTTCCCTGTTTCATCGTGCGATGGTCTAAACTTACGTGCTGAAATTTACTTTGTAAATTTTTGGTACTTAAAAATCTAAATTAAACTTATGTGCTAAAATTTACTTCGCAAATTTTTAGTACTTAAAAATTTTTAAGGTTTACTTTCGTCAAATTAATATTAAAAACGTCTCTCAGCACTTTAATAAGTATTAGTAAACTAGAATTTTTAAAAATTAACTTTTTTGAAATGAAATTCTGTAACGAAATTATAGGAAATAGATTTGAATACACTCGAGTTAAAGTTAATTTTGCTTAGCAGATTTCAAAAGAATTCAATCTTCCTCCGGATTGCATGTTAAAGTCTCGGATTTATTCCATTTCTTATTTCGGAATTGAAAAGAATTCAAATTGTACTTGGTTAAGCAGAATTAAAGTGAAATAAACAGTCATTCAAATGAACTCGAGCTCACGGATTCAAAAGAATTGACCGAGTTCGATTCATGTTTCGAATTCTCACGAATAAAGATTGAGAATTTCAATTCCGCTCTGTCGAATTGCGAAGAACGTTGAGCACCAATTCGCGTTTGCTGCATAACGGGATTCAGAAGATTCTCTCTGAATTCTTCTCAATTCTTTTCAATAATTTTTTTTGCTGGGCTATCATGCACGAAAAAGTATAAAGAAAACAATTCGATTGTGCAACAATCGATCACTGAAATTCTGAAAAAGTAACTCGACCTTTCCTAGACGCGGCTAATAGAAACATCTCCCTATCCTACAAATACAAGTTTATAAGATATAATATCTTCCGACCCTCCACAGTACAAAAATAATCTCATTCATACTATTCATCAAAGGATATTAGCCGACTCTACACCAATGATTACTTATTTATTCGCCAGCGCTATATATAACTGACACCACACCATGTACATTTCAAATTAAATGTTCGACTTTCAAACATGAACCATTAAAAAGTATAGAAAATTCTGTGTAGAATACGCTTCTAACTAAATCATTTTAATAAACGAGTCGAAAAATATTTGTCTTGAAAGTCAAAGGATTTTGCAGCAAAATTACACAGGCTCACAAAAAAAAGTTGCCTGTACTTTTGACCCAACCAACTTTTTCTTACGTATTTTTCGACGCTGAATCCGAATCTACAGTTAAAAAATAGCCTCCCCCATCATTTTTTGAGATATATGCAAAAACACCCCATTTTTTACATTTCTTTCATGGTTTTTTGGAGTTTATAAAAAAAGAAAAATGATAAGATTAATTTGACCTCAGAAATGAATTCTACGGATCAAAATACATCGAAAACCATGGCTTGAATATTTTTGTCTTGAAATTTCGACCCTTAATATGGCTTTGAAATATCTAATAGACCATAAAAAGCCAAAAATCATTGTAAACTTAATTAAGCAAAATTAAAATTTACTTCTACAGCTTAGAAAGAATTTATAGGCACTGAAAATACTACTCCAAGGGTTTTTCGAGGTCGCTGATCGAATCCGAGGTCAGATTTGCAATTTAGTGCTTCCAGGGGGTGCTAGGGGGCAGCAAATGGGGTAAAGAGTGACTGCAAAATAGGCTGTTTTTTAACCTATTCTTTGGACCTCGCTAGCTACCTGGGGAAAAAATATAAAAATATGTTACAGGTATGAAACTACTTGTCATTGAAAACCAAACTGAGCATCGCTTTTCGTTTTTTGAAAATTTCAAAAAATTACCCCTATTTAGGTGTAAGAGGACCCCAAAAAAATTAAAAAATAGAAAATACCACTATGTAATTATAAAATCATTTTTCATTGCATTTTTTCTATAAAATAAACCTTACAAAATTAAAATCACGTATTTATCAACCCTATTATTCACAAGTTTTAAATTAGACCTAGAGGTGGTTTCAAAAAGAATTTTCAGTTAAATGTAAAAACTGACAATTTTCAAAGTATCAATGTCCCCAAAAAATTTTTAATTGCATTTCTGACTATTGGGATCACATTCGGCAACCCTCTTGAGGCACCTCTTTTATCCTCAAGTTTTCCAAATGGACCTAGGGGTCGTTTAAAAAAAAATTCAAGATAAATGTCAAAAATGACAATTTTCAAAGTATCAAAGTCTCCGAAAAATTTTTAGTTGCATCTCTAACTATTGGCATCACACCCGCAACCCTCCTGAGGCACTCCTATTATCCTCAAGTTTTCGAAATGGACCTAGGGGTGGTTTTAAAAAGAAAACCAGAAAAATGTCAAAAGTGACATTTATCTGGGGACTTTAACACATTGAAAATTGTCATTTTTGACATTTGTCTGGAAATGTTTTTTGAAACCACCCCTACGTTTAATTTCAACACTTGTGGATAATAGGGGTTCCTCAGGAGAGTTTTCGGATATGATTCCAGTAGTCAGAAATGCAGATAAAAATTTTTTTGGGACTTTGATACTTTGAAAATTGTCATTTTTGACATTTATCTGGAAATTTGTTTTGAAACCAACCCTAAGTCCATTTGAAAAATTTGAGGATAATAGGGGTGACTCAGGAGGGTTGCCGGATGTGATCCCAATAGTCAGAAATGCAATTAAAAATTTTTGGGGAACTTTGATACTTTGAAAATTGTCACTTTTGACATCTGTGTGGAAATTCTTTTTGAAACCGCCCCTAGGTCCATTTTGAAAACTTGAGGATAATAAGGGTGTCTCAGGAGGGTTGCTGGATGTTATCTGAATTGTCAGAAATGAAATTAAAAATTTTTTGGGGACTTTGATACTTTGAAAATTGTCATTTTTGACTTGCAGCTTGCAGCTGTTGTGTATCTTGGAGTGTGACGAGCGACTATATCTCGCTCGTTTCTGCACAAGAGGGCAGCACGTCCTGATGATAAATTTGCGGTAAAAGTTTAAATATTCAAATTATTAGATTCATTGCAAAATCATAGTAGGTTGACACATTGATCATTTTTATATTGCGCAATCTCGGAAACAATATTATAATGTAGAAAATAGATATCCGAAAACACTTGCGATGGCGTTAAATTTAATTAGTTGCGTAGAAATTCGCTCGGTTCAATTTAAGTAAAGAATGCTCGGAAATACAGAACTGTGAAAAACAGGAAATGAATTCGGTCACGAAATAATATTAAGTTGTCAGAATAAGTTTTAGTATAATTGAGTGACGTGGTCTAGGGCTTTAGAGAACCCTGCATGGTCACTGTACAATAGAACAATGGTAGGAAGGCTAATTAAGCATCAGATTGTAAATTACGTATTGAATTGTAAATTGTGCAATAAATTATAAACTACGCATTAAGTTTTGTAACTGCACATTAGATTTTTGTATCTACGCATTAGATTTTGGATAACTGCGCACTAGATTTTATATCTACGCAGTAAGTCTTGTAACTACGCATTAGATTTAGTATCTACGCATTAAGTTTTAGGTAACTGTGCATTAAAGTAGGAAAGAATTAGGACAACTGTGGGAAACCGGCAGTAAACACTTAACCTCTGTCTCTCAAAAGGGCCAAAAACAGACCGCACTTGACAGTTGACAAATATGTCAAGGCTATTTTTAGTAGCAGAACGTGCCTTAAGCCAAATTTGCACCGGATGTGAAATGTACGCTTGTCAATCAACGAATTACCGTTTTGGGACCCATATAACTCATCCTGTCACTCGCTTCCTGTGGGCGAGGCTTCTTGGCCTCGACTTCTATTGGCAAACGGGCCATTAATTTGGGTGCCGTCAGAAATTCAATTGGCTGGAACTGGAAAGTGTGGATGGGTCACCCTACTTTAGGGGTGGGACTTAGGTTCATAAAAGCGGCTGCACAGCGAAATCAGACAGAGTTTGCGACGGATTTTGACTTCGATTTTCTTAGTACTTGCCTGAACCTTGTTCTTAGTTGCAACCACCCAATTTTGCCCTTTGAATAAATAATCATTTGTTTAACTTACATCAAACTATGTTTCATTTAATTTTAATTTTAATTTTCCGGGGTTTATTTTAATAATTTGCCGACGGAAGAATCAGCGAATCAGCAAGCCGACAGCTATCACGCAAACTCAGCTCGTAACAGATTTGGGGGCTCGTCCGGGATCTCTGTCGGCCCGGGAAGATTAACTTCAGAAATTAAATTTAAAATTGAAAAATAAAATTGAACTTAAATTTTAAATTAAATAAATTTATTCAATTCGGATTAAAATCGAACGCAATAACTTATTCGGATTTCAGAAGTGTTCGTGTTTAAATATTAACTCGTGTAAAAAAAGAAAAAAACTTGTGAAATTGAGTGAAAATTCAATCGAAGTGTTCGATTTTGTAAACTGAGTTCCTGGATCTTTATCGTGAAATCATTGAGTTTAGTTAAAGGGTCATCTTCTGGACAATTGTGGTTCATCCTCTCAAGGTTCTCTCTACTTCTGCCGGATCTCGGTCAGGTGGATAGAGCAGCTTGGCCGAACCATGCGGGGTGAGTTCACTGCAAGAGGAGTGGAACCGAAGAGGCTGTCAACCTTGGACCGTGGTGCCAACCAGCTCGAACGGAGGATCCCACGTGGGACTGAGTAGCTGTACAACCTGGATCTTCGAGGACTTGAAAGGTCATCAATTCTTTGCTACACTCGTTGTTACCTAGAGGACCGGTGAGTAGAGGAGCAGCTTCATGGTCGTTCACGCTTCACTGATTCTGTCTCCCCTCCGAGCGTCCCTTGACCGGCCTACATCGCTCGGGCAGTCAGGACCGCCAGACGTTGTTTACATCACAACTCTCTGCGCATTTACTTTTGTACGTTCAGAGACTATATACGCGGTCCTGAAGACTGCTCGCTCGAATAGCATTGCTTAGAGGACCGTCTATCCCCGAGCTCGCTCCTTTAATCAACGACCAGTGTATATGTTTGATGTTCGTCATTGGTGCGCTACTACCTTCCCGTCGGTGTTAAAACGGTGGTTTTTCCGTGGACGAAGATGGCGTATACAAGAAAAATTTTTTAATTTTCTGTGTACTAAATGCCGGGGTAATCAACGATTAGAATTGGGTTCACGGTGAGCATTCCCAATCAATCGGAAGCGTGCTGATCTGAGGGTGCAGTCCAGTCATCATCAGAAGGAGCGAAGGAAGATCAGCCTGGAGTATAGTGAATAAAGTGACATGTGAAAAATTCAAAGTGCAAAATAAAAGGATTGTGAATTCCTTATTGTACAAATTAAGCGAAAACACCAAACGACTTTCAGCTATTTCCGTATGGTTTTATAATTGAAATATGCGAATAATCAAACTAACCTAGGTATTTGCAAGTATTCATATCTATATGAATTGGATTAGGATTTATTTATCTGAGTTTGTACAGGATGTATGCAAAAATAACTTTTGTAAAAAGTTCACTAATATGGGTCTATTCTTTTATATAATTGTGCAGATATTAAAAATAATTGTGGTTTAATTAATTCAGTTTTAATTGTTGAAATGAAGGTGGTTGTAATTTAATACTAAACTCATATGTGTCAATATTGTTTCATTATATAAAATTATTGATCTCAGGTTTTTTCAAAATTAATTGTTACTTAAATCATTGAATATTAAATATTAAATACAAAAAAGTTCTTTGTGTGTTGAAATATATTTTTATTAATTGTTTTGATTCTTGCTTGCAGTAAGATAAATCGACAGGAAAGTGAAAATTTTGATGAAATGTAATGAGTAAACCCAGTGAACAATTAGAAAATTATGTGATGAGTGCGCGTGTGAAGGTTTAGAAAAGTGTGAGCTGATTTCATTAGTTGTCAATTTTTTAAAATAATGTTAATTCTCGAATAGTCGTTCATTTTTTTTGCTCGTAAATTATTCCGTTTAAATTTAAATTACTTATAATTTTGTTGAAAACATTCTTTTATTTTGTTGAATTATTTGAGATTATTTTTGTGCTTTAATTAATAATATGTAGACTTCAAGAAAAATGAGTTCTAAATAAATAAATTCAAGGTCAAATTATTTTACGTAGATTGAGATAAATACTTTTATTCAAATATTAATTATCGATGAATTAAAATAAAACAAAAATGAGTTTAAACTGAATAGTATTTGAAAGAAGAATTTTAAGATGTAAAAGAAATAAATAATGAACAGTACGATTCAGATGCAAATAATTAATCTATTATATGTACGTATAAAAATTGTCATAATTTAAGTCTAAATTAAAACCTTCAAATTTTAATAAATTTCAGATTATTGAAACATATTGAAATTATTTTTATTATTAATTGACTTTTGAATGCAGTTAAAATAATAATGTGCTGAATATTCATTTGAAGTGATTAATTTTGATACATTTTTTTATCTTTAGGATTTTATGTGATTCATACCGCGGTTTTACCTATTCTTATATATTTTGTGAATTTGAATTCCAGTTTTCAATTTTTTATAATTTCAAGAAATAATGATTAAGGTACTGAAGGAAAAGTAAAATTTATGAATAACAATAATCAATTTTAACAGTCATAAAATAGATATTGAACGTATTAAAGTTAAAAGCTTTGATCAGAGATATTATTAGTAAGTATAGTTTTAGTTCAATATTTGTAATTTCTATAAAGTCAGCATTAACTTCACATAACATTCAGATTTTAAAAATTGTAGAATGTGTGCTTGTGATCAGCTGTATAGAGAAAATGAATTATTATACTTGTGAAAAGTGTGTGCAATAATTAGGTATCAGGGAAAATATGATATTAGTTCAGCAAAATAATTATGTTATTTACGAAATTTGCGAATCAAGCAAACAATTAATTTATTATTAAGGAAGACTAAATTTATTTTAAAAAATCTGCCCGGCCCCCTTCGGGAGCGCGGGCACATTCTCATCACGCGCTTCGCGCGCGTCTCGCTTCGCTCGCAAAAAAAAACTAAATCATGTTTAATTTTCTCAAAGCGCTCAGGACTTTCAAAGAGATTGTTAACTTTGTTTTTTATTTCAAGTTCAGATGGCAATTAACTTACTTAAGATTCTATCGACCTTAAGGAACACATTCTCATCACGATTCTCGC
>JBAGKK010041437.1:4697-28881 GCA_037177015.1 Euceroptres primus | reverse complement strand
GGAACTGTAGAACTATTCAAAAGGATGTCAGAACTCTAAAAAAAATTCGAAATTTTGAAAGTGGGGGGCCAAGTTCAGACGCATTTTGATTATTGCGGTGAAAATTATAAATCATATTAAAGCTAAGGCATTGAATAGTCGCTTATTTAAACATCTTTGTGAGGAAATGGAATCGGATTATATTACTCTTCTGCTTCACACTGAGGTAACAGATAAAAACCCATTATTCATCTTTTTTTCTTGTAAGCCAAAATTTAAAAAAATACATTTTTAGGTTCGATGGCTTTCACGTGAGAAATCGCTGACCAGACTTTTCGCCTTGGAGGATGAGACTCTCTGCTTTCTTACAAACGGAGAATCAGAGCTTGCTGAACATTTTCATAATGCTGAATGGTTGGCAGAGCTGGCATACCTCTTAGATTTTTTTGGCAAATTGAATGATTTAAATCTTTCCCTTCAAGGATCGAATAGTAATATCTTTAAAACAAGAAACCTAATAATAGCATTTTACGAGAAGATCAAATTTGTGATAAGATGTATTGATAAGAATGAGATTACGCGCTTTGAAACATTAGAAACTTTTTTGAAAAACTCGGTACTTGATTTCACCGATGGTTTGAATGACACAATTTGAAACCACTTAACTCGTGTAAGAGAAGAATTTCTTAGTTACTATCCTCATATAGGTAGAAAAATGAGCAGGAAAGACTGGATCATAAATCGTTAGAAAGTTTTTGGCATGCAGTCTCGTAATTATCCTGAATTGACTAAAGAAGCAATATCAGCTCTTTTATCTTTCCCAACTACATATTCATGTGAACAAGGATTTGCCACCATGGTTCATGTACATAAAACCAAAATCTAGAAACAGATTGAATCCCGCATCGGACATAATTCTTACACTTTCCAAATTACGACCTCGAATAGAAAAATTAGTAGAGTCAAGACAGGCTCAAGTTTTACACTAAGCCTACAATTATTATAGGATTTACATTCTTATTCAAAAAATGTACACACTGATTACCGCCACTTTAACATCAATCATCTGAATATAGCCAGTTTCCAAGCTGAACGTAGCTGCATGGAACGGGGTTCGCGGTTGTCATTTAGAGGGTACATTTTTTTAAAAGGTTGACGACCTCTGATTTAGGCAGAGCTTATTCATTGGTGGGGGAAATGGGCAGGACTTAGCAGGTAGGGGGGATAAAGTAGGTGGACCGTGAACTATTTTTGAATAAATTTCAGTTAAAAAATGTCAGAAGAGAAACTTTACCAAGGTTGAAGGAATGTAGGACGACATAAAGCCTGAAATATGAGTGTCTGTAGATATGGCAAGTTTCTCGCGTTCTATAATCCGCGAGTAATTTTTAATCCGGCTTACAGGAGGAAATAATCCCCGGTGATGGAGTTCTATATGCAATGGGCGATCCTTGTTTCCGCAGGAAATCCAAAAGCCTCTTCTATTTCTTCCCTGCTCTGTTCAGCTCTTTTGATCTTTTTCCAGTATTCCCATACAGCATCTCTTGTTTCTCTCGTCGAAGTAAAATATTTCTTTACTCATCCCCCTAAAATTTCTCACTCATGACATTCTATCCGCAAATCCTCCCGCGCTCGTTGCGTCGCCTTCATCCTCATTTAACTTCGAAAATACGAGTCACAGATAACGAGATTATACAGTTGTCTTATTTTTTGTTAGAATTCTAGTATTCATTATTTAAAATTCGGTAGAATGCGAGTATCTGTTGGTAGATTTTCTTCTCCTATTAACGACCTAGTGAGATCTATTATGAAAATCTGGTTAATCCGTCCTTAACGAAGGGGAAAATTGTACATTTTCTTCATTAAAAAAATCGTTTTCCCTCAAGCCTCTCAACTCGGGATATTCATAGAGAATTGTCCCGTCCGTTTCTCTTTTCACTCGCACTTAAAATTCAAGCTCGCTGAGAGTGCTTTCCATTTTTCGAAGTCCTGGAGGAGAGTCCTCATGCACCGCGAGCAAGAGTCGAGTGACAAGAGCAGGAAAGAAAAAACGGGACATTTTCCGCCTAGATTAAAATCATCCATGCCTACGGTGTCGCCGAGAGCCTACGGGCGACTTGGGAAATATGAGGCTGAAAAGGGGGAGGGAGAAAAATGAGGAAAATGGGGAGGGCACCTAAGAGTAATAACGGCCAACTCGGGGCAGAAAGAGCGAGTAAAAGATGACTGGGAATGAAGCCAAAACAAATTCATTGACAAAAGGACTAAGATATTATTTTTGTTCTGAGGTTTCTGAGCTTGAATATCTCACTGGCAATCCAAGTGCTATTAAAATCTAGTTCACGAGAATTCAACAACCCCAGTGCGAATCTCATTTTTTTAAAATAAATATATTTTGAGTTTCATATGAGTACATATTTAAGCTCATATTTGAGGTCAATGTTTTAGGATATATTATATGAGCTCATATTTCACATTATATGAGCTCATATTTCACATTATATGAGCTCATATTTCACATTATATGAGCTCATATTGTAGATCATATAAGCTCAAATTTGCCATAGAGTCCCAATATGAGCTCATATTTGTCATTGAGTTTTAATATGCGCTCATATAATATCAAGCATGAACTCGTAATGTATCCTAAAAACATTGACCTCAAATATGAGCTTGTATTGTTATATGAGGTCTTATGAGCTCATATTGTAGGTCACATGAGCTTATGTTGCAGGTCACATGAGCTTATATTGCAGTTCACATGAGCTCATATTGCAGTTCACATGAGCTCATACTGCAGGTTCATGAGCTCATATTGCAGATCACTTGAGCTCATATTGCAGGTCACATGAGTTCATATTTAAGCTTATAGTTAAGGTCAATGTTTTTGGATACATTATTTTAGGTCATATGATCTCATGTTGTAGATCATATGAGCTCTTTTTGAAATTATCAGCTCATGTTTGAGGTGAATGTTTTTATGATACATTATATGAGATCATATTTGAGATTCTATTGTAGGGGGTGTGTAAGTCATATATGACTTATTTGAGCTCATATTGTAGATCATATGCGCTCATATTTGCCATAGAGTTCCAGTATGAGCTCATGTAATCTCAAGCATGATCTCATATGATGTATCCTAAAAACATTGACCTCAAATATGAACTTATACTTGGTTATATAAGGTCTTATGAGCTCATATTGTAGGTGAAATAAATTCACATTGCAGGTCCTACGAGCTCATATTTAAGCTTATATTTAAGGTCAATGTTTTTGGAATACAATATTGAAGGTCGTATGATCTCATCTTATAAATTGTTGGTCATAAGAGCTCACGTTTGAAATCAATGCTTTTAGGATATATTATATGAGCTCGTATTTGAGCTAATATTTTATGTCACATGAGCTCATGTTGCCGGTCATATAAGCTCATATTGTAGGTCACATGAGCTCATATTGTAGGCCACATAAGCTCATGTTGCAGGTCATTTGAGCTTTTAGGAATTTTTGCCGATTGTGAGGGGTCCAAGGGGCGAAAGAGCTGAGCTCGGAGCTCAGCGGAGTTTCGCAAGTACCGTAGCATCAAAGCGGGCAGTACCCTAACTGAGATCCAATATGAGTTGATATAATGTATCCTAAAACATGTAACCTAAAACATTATTGCAGGTCGTATGAGCTCATATTGCAGGTCACATGAACTCACATTTAAGCTTATATTTGAGGTCAATGTTTTTTGGATACATTATTGTAGGTCGTATGATCTCATTTTGTAGATCATATGAGCTCATTTTGGAAATTATGAGCTCATATTTGAGGTCAATGTTTTTAGGATACATTATATGAGCTCATATTTGAGCTTCTATTGAGGGTCGTATGAGCTCATATTGCAGGTCATAAGAACTCATATTTGAGCTCATACTGTAGACCATAAGAACTCATATTTGAGCTCATATTATAGATCATATGAACTCATATTTGACATTGAGTTCCAATATGAGTTCATATAATATATCCTAAAACATTGACCTCAAGTATGAGCTTATTTTTGAGCTCATATTTGAGGCCATATGAGCTCATATTTGAGGTCATATGAGCTCATATTTGAGATCATATGAGTTCATATTTGAGATCATATGAGTTCATATTTAAGGTCATATGAGCTCATATTTGAGGTCATATGAGCTCATATTTGAGGTCATATGAGCTCATATTTGAGGTCAAAGTTTTTTGGATCCATTATATGAGTTCATATTTGAGATCACATTTTAGGACCTATGATCTCATATTTATGCTTATATTTGAGGTCATTGTTTCAATATAAGCTGACATTGTGGGTCGCATGAGCTCATATTGTATATTATAAGAGCTCATACTGTTGATTACATGAGCTCATATTGCAGATCATATGAGCTCATACTTGCGGATATATTGAGATCAATGTTTTTAGGATTGACAATATTTTCCTGAAACAGCGGCGATGGCGGTGGGGAAATTTTTTTTATAATATAGGAAGATATTTTGAGTTTCTGTTTGTCCTAGAATACTTATACAGCATAGTGTACGGTAAAAAAATTGCGAAATATAAATTTATAGACAAGGATGCGTTAGGCCCTAAATTCCTATTACCGACATATACCGACATCTAAAAGACCGAAACTTAAAAGTTTCTAATAAATACTAAAGCTTTGATCGTCAGAAATTATGGTTTATTATTATTAATGATTTTATATTCATTTTTATATAAAAATAATATTTTCAACCTTTGCATCTATTACTTATTGACGCCACTCCTACAGCTTTTTATTTCATTTTTGCGTTTCAATCAGAGGTAAAAAAACTTGAAAAAATCATACTCGTATTGGTATTCATGAAAACAAGAAAGTTATTGAGCCATAATATTCAACCTATCGCAGTTCTTGGGCCACGTAAAGTCTAAATGCAAAAGTCGCAATAAAACATTCATAAAATGCTTCAGACAAGTTTAACCATTTCTACTTCAACACGCTTGCAATTTTTTCTTTCGATGAGATAATGGTAAGTTAGAATTTTTCAAAACCGTTTTTGTGAATCATCTAACTTTTGTTTTATATTATAAATTATATATTTTGTCACACACATATATTGTTAATTTATATCATAAATATTTAATATTATTTTTTATAGTAGAGAAGGTAAATATGGTAAAATATGTAAGGTAAAAAAGGTAAAATATGATTTCAATATTATTGTACCTTTGAAAAAATCATAATAAAAAGTGATTAATTATTATTAATTTATTTATTTATTTATTATTTATATATATTTATTTATTATTATTATTAATTATGTTATTAGCAATTATGCATCGTTAATATCGAAAATTAATATCTACTTTGATAATTTTGGTTGCATTATATATTATGATCAAAATTCAATAAGAGAGTTAAGTGGTAGCTGATAATATATCCAGAGGTATATTATATATATGAATTCAGCTTTGATTAATTCAAACATAAATTGTTTTTATTATATGTAAAAAGAAATGATAAAACGTCGCACCAAGTTTTACAGAATTATTAATTAATAATAAAATAGAAAACATCAGTAAGACTAATTTGAAATACTAGGTATTGTGATTGTATTTTCTTTAAATTTCAAAATTACTTTTTTGAACATGATTTTTTGTTTTTATTATAAGGATCAATACCTTCTGTTGAATTTAGTATTGTGAGAATAGGAGATAGCTAACAGAGTAATGACATTAACGATCAAACAATCAGATAAATCGAACGAGGCTATGTCGATATATATCCTGGTCTCGAGTCCAAGAGATAAAGCGACGATAGATATAGCATCCTGGAAACCCAATTTCCCAAAACGTTATCATAGTGTATTTAGAGTTCACGCTCATGTACCCCTATATGGACATTAGTCGGTTATAAAGTAAACTGAGTTGTTCATTTTCGCTTTCTTATCTAAATTGACATATTAAATTAAAATACAATTTTGTACAAACACAGAAACATCAGTTAAAAATATTCTCTAAAATGATAGTGTGAATAAAGAGCAATCTCAGACAATAAAAGCTTTAGTAGAGAATCTACTTTACTGATGGTTAGTGTATTCTCAGACGTTAAGAGCTTTAGTAGTCTATCTACTTTGCCGACGGCGAGTAATGATTTTTAATGATCCTTGTAAATAAAATTCTTTTGGGGAAAAACATTTAAATACGAATTTAGAGGATTAGGAGTCCTGTGAAATTAGAAAACATTCACTTGTTCTCTTCCATGCTAAATCATTCTGTTCCACATTTCATGCGTTTTTTACCCTCTCTAAAATTTTTCTCTAATTTAATTATAATGAGGTAAGATCGGAAATCACCTTAAAATCAAATCGCAGAAAATTTTTAGCACGGACACAAACCCCTTTAGCATGGAACAGAATCACCAAAGTTTTCGAATGTCGGTAAATGTCGATAACAGATGGCTGTTGAATCTTTATATTGACAGTCGATAAAGTAGTACATGTACTAAAGTCTTTACCACTAGAGATTAGTTTTTTTATTTAAATAAATACTAAACCGATATTTTTTAATTGAGATTTATCACGATTTATACATGGAAAAATGATTCTGAAATAAAGAATTTCACAGTAAGTTAACTGGCGTTGCGGAGATTGACGTTTGGCCGGTAACTGCGGATGCGGCGCCGAAGGAAAATTCGATTTGGTCTGCGCGGAGTGAAGTTTGCAGAATCGTTGACGAAATTAAGACCCCGAGAGCAGGGATGTTCTCGGTGGTCGCTTGTGCAGGCAATACAGAGATTTGACTCTGAAAAGCGAATACTGTCGAGATGAAATAAAGCAAAGAAAAAAAATTTCCCACAGAATCCGGAAATTTATTTCCTCCTGCCTCTTTAAAATTCCATCCAGCCTCAGAATCGTGATAAAATGTACACCAGGATTTACAAATTAATTGGGAAGTCTCCGGGATGCTGACGAATCTTTGCTGCCAAGTAAAAATCTTTTTTTTATGCAACATTCTAAAGAAATAAATCATAATTGAGACATCTTCTAACAAACTTTATACTAAAATTTATTAATGAATAATATTTTGATTTTCTTTTGCAATGACCCTGTTGCATTATTTTGATTATTGTGCAAAAATGCCAAGTTTCCACTTTTTAGAAAAAAAGCCCAGTAAAGTCAATCAGGGTTTCCTTAATCATTAAAAATTTCCCTTTTCCTTTGTGGGGAATGTTTGCTTAGAGTCTTCTCGTTACAAAAAACTCTTTCCATCAGGATCAACTACAAATATCAGTAAACTCATAAAAAAGCAAGGGAGATTGCAAAAATTCCAAATTTCCACATTTATAAAATACAGGCTTCTAAGAAAATTTTTTCAGAACGAAAAATCTGTGCAATTATTTCGCCTACACACTTAAAAAACATTTTCGCATGTTTAAAATGTATTGTATAATGCAACATTTAAAAACATTTTAAAAAGATAAATACTCCTTTTAGTTTAACTTTATAGTGGAAATATAAACGTATTACTTAACTATTTATAACTGCAAATAACTTAGGCGCATGAATATTCCCCAAATTTCAATTGACATAAATTTCATTTCACCGAAAATGAAGTTACCTTAAACCCATTACACGGTGGGCTTGGATTGAGTTTAACCCAAAAGAGCTTGCACCTCCCGTTTTTCTTCTGAAATGATTTCAGTGATACCTCGCGAATATTTTGAGACCAAAAAGAAAAAAAATTGCTGGAGGGATTGTTGAATAAACTTAAGTTTTTATTTTTATTTGCAGGTTATTATGTATATTTCCGTAAAAATAACTCCAAAGTGGAGATTTTGCGGCTTACAGTCTGTAGCTTGACATCGAAAAATAGTATCTAAACATTAAATATCCTTGGATATACGGGACCCATTAAAATTTTGGAAAAAGTGTAAAAAAATTTCAGGTTTTATGAGTTTTTTTGAGTATTTCTTCACTTCAGAGCATCCTACTTTTTTGCTACAACAAAAGTTAAAGTGAATTAAATTTCCTGTAAAACTAAAAAAAATAATAATCTTATCTCATATAGTTGAGGAGATACAACCTTCAAAATTTATATTTTTCTGAAAAATTTGACGAAAAAAGAATTTAGTTTTAGTTTTTGTGAAATATGATATTTTCTGTGCTCTGTAGTGAAAAATAGTCACAATATGAGTTAAAGTAGACTTAATTTCAAGCAAATTTAAAAAAAAAGAAATGTTTTATCTCCCATAGATTCAAAGTTATAGCGTGTTAAAAACTATCCACTTTTATGAAACTTCGTCAAGCAGTATAAGCTGTATAAAATTACCTAAATATATAAAATTACCTAAAAATCTGCAAAACTTTAATAATTTCTGAAATACAACTATAAAATTTTATAGCTGTGTTTTCAGATATTATTAAAGTTTTACGGATTTTTAGGTAATTTTATGTATTTTTATTATTATAAGAATAACTTTTAACGTAAAGTGCAGTAGAAACGGAATTTTTCGAAAAAATCTACGAATTTTCATGAAAGTGGATATTTTTTAACACGCTATAACTTTGGATATATAGGAGATAGAACATTTCTTCTTTTTTATATTTGCTGGAAATTAAGTCTACTTTAACTCATATTTTGACTATTTTTTACTGCAGAGCACAGAAAATATGCTATTTCACAAAAACTAAAACTAAATTTTTTTTCTTTAAATTTTTCAGAAAAATATATATTTTGAAGGTTGTATCTCCTAAACTATATGAGATAAGATCATTATTTTTTTTTAGTTTTACAGGAAATTTAATTCACTTTAACTTTTGTTGTAGCAAATTTAAAGTAGGAAACTCTAAAGTGAATAAATATTTTTAAAAACTGATAAAAACTGCAATTTTTCGTACTTTTTCCAAAATTTTAATGGGTCCCGGATATCCAAGGATGTTTAATGTTTAGATACTCTTTTTCGATGCCAAACTACAGACTGTAAGCCCCAAAAGCACCACTTTGGAGTTTTTTTTACGGAAATCTTCATAATTACCTGCAAATAAAAATAAAAAATTCAGTTTATTCAATAATCCCTCCAGCGTTTTTTTTCTTTTTGGTCTCAAAATAATCGTAAGGCATCACTGAAATCATTTCAGAAGAAAAACGAGAGGTGCAAGTCCTTTTGGGTTGAACTCAATCCGCAAGTGATTGACCATAATTTTGATTAATCTTAATTTTTTTTAGTCTAATTTATATTTATCCGAAGAAGCGTTTGACATAAATTTTATATACCCGAATTGTTATTGTACATAATTTTCGTTTGTCGGGATTTTCATTTGCCATAATTTTTTAAATACCCCAATTTCCACTTAACCTAACTTTTATTTACCCGATTTTCTATTTGTAATAATTCTTATTTGTCCTAATTTCTATATAACCTAATTTTCATGTGACCGAATTTCCATTTGACATAATTTTTATTTATCCTAAATTGCATTCAACCTAAATTTTATTTATCCGAATTTGCATTTATTTTTGTTTACCCGAATTTCTATTTGTCATAATTTTTATTTGTCTTAATTCCGAGTGTAAAAAATTCTCAGGAAAGAAACTAAGTTGATAGGAGTTGTAGTTGTTTAGAAATTAATTTTTAAAACTTTGAAACATTGCTCCGTGATAAGGCATCCTTATTAAAATAGAGACTGATAAAAGAATATTTATTAATCAGCAAATTATTCAATAAACGAATCATAATATTCCCCAATTTCAAAATGATAAAAATAATTATTTTATTAAATAAATAAAATAAATATTTTTTATAGCTATTTTTCATAACTATTTGATGAATTTTATTTTATATTTAATAATCTATTTACTTTCGAGAATTTTAAATTTGCAGGTAAGATGTAAAGTCGATTAGAGTTGTAGCTTTTTAGAAATAATTTTTTAAACAACTGGTGTTTAAAAAGTCGTTGTTTTTAAACAACGACTTCTTGTTTCGCCTTAATATTTTTTTATGCAAAAGTATAACTTGCAGTATACACAAATTCCGTGACAAGAAACAAAGTTGACAGAAGTTTAAGTTGTTCACTATTAATTTTTTGAACTTTGAAATTATGCTCCATGAAAAGACACCCTAAGCAGTGCAGAATTTTATCTTTGCAATGAGCCCTAGAAACATAAACATTTTATGTTAGATAATAATTTCAGAATCCATTAAAATCACGTGCTTTAACAATATGTAATTTCTTTTTTAAATTTCGCGCCTATCATACTTCACATCACCGAACAGACACACAGCGCCATCTTCTCCTGACTTACCGACTTTATCAAATTCACAAAGATAGGAAACAACGACTTGAAAACTGACCGGAAATCGTTTAGGGCAAATGAAATTTCTGTTACATGCACATTATGGCACATCGAATTTCGAGGACTTGGATATTAGGTTGAATGAAATTTAGGGTAAATGAAATTTATGAGAAATGGAAATTCGGATAATTAAAATGTAGATTGAATGAAATTTAAGGTAAATAAAAATTATGACATCGAAATTCGGTGAAATGAAAATTAGGTGACACAGAAATTATGACAAATAAAAATTATGACAAATAGAAATTCAAGTAAATAAAAATTATGGCAAATGGAAATTTAGATAAATAAAATTTAGGTTGAATACAATTTAGGGTAAATAAAAATTATGACAAATGGAAATTCAGTCACATGAAAATTAGGTTATACAGAAATTAGGACAAAAACGAATTATAACAAATAGAAAATCGGGTAAGTAAAATTTAGGTTAAGTGAAAATTGGGGTATTTAAAAATTATGGCAAATGAAAATTCTGATGAACGAAAATTATGTACAATAACAATTCGGATACATAAAATTTATGCCAAATGCTTCTTCGCGTAAATAGAAATTAGACTAAATAAAAATTAGGATTATTCAAAATTATGGTCAATGGTTTGCAGGTAACTTCATTTTCATTTGAAATGAAATTTATGTTAATTGAAATTTGGGGAATATTCATGCGCGTGAGTTATTTGCAATTATACATAGTTAAGTAATACGTTTATATTTCCACCATAACGTTCAACTAAAAGGAGTATTTATCTTTTTAAACTGTTTTTGATTAGGTAATTGCATAGATAACGAGCTTCTGAAGGCAAAAATACACAAAGCGCACTTTCGAAACTGACAATTCACTTAAGCTTAAAATTTTTAAGAAACTACTTGCTTTTTCTTCGGTGTCATCAACGATGCAATCTATTTCGTCGAAAATTGTACTTTCGTTCTAAATTTAATAATTTAGACCAATATTGCCTAAATTAAGACAAAATTTTACTAAATTTAATCCAAACCATGTTAAGGTGTAACAACTTTTAGACTGCTTTTTTACTGTGTGTTTTTAAGTTAATGTGTCCACAAAAAGATGACACACACAAATCCGAATAATCGTTCAGAACTTCGGAACATTACAGTAAATGGGATAATCCCGTTGCTGTGAGGGTTACCATGAAACTTGTTTCTCTGATTATTTATTAAAATTTCATGATCTTTTCTATTCCAGCCAAATCATGTTCTTCTGGCGGAAAGACGAGACGATGTCAATCTGTTTTTAAGAAGAAGTGTCCTTCAGGGGTGCTTCAGTGGTGACACGGGTCTTGTAGTGGTAAGTTGTCTGGACAACTCCCATGCTGCAAGGTGGGATAAGAAGCAATAACGAAGATTATAAAATATCATTTCACTTTACCTGCTAACATTAATTTTTGTTGCAACGGGATGATGTAAAAAATATATTCTGAAATAAACCTTTCAAACTTGACTATTTTGATATGAACATGTTTTAAAGTGTTTGGAATCTGTTAGTTTTCTTTTTTTTTAAATTAAAACAAATCTAACTGATGCACGTGACGCTGGGTCCTTGAAGTTCCCTATGAAATCAACACGGAGAAAAAAAGACAATTTCTCATTTAAAACGAGAAAATGTGTAATTAACCATAGGAACTAACTTATATCAGCTGATGGAAACTCTCCACGAAATATGAATCCATTATTAATTTTCCATTTCAACCCTCCTAAATCCCTTTTATGGTGCCCCAAATACCACCCCAGCAGCAGGGTAATCATAGTTTGACGAAATTTGGACAATAATTATCTCTTTTTTCCCATTTTTTTCATAGATCCACATTAATAGTAGATAAATCTCACTATTTTATTTACGTTTAAAGTAATTTATTATTGTTTACACGATTTTGATTTCTTTAAATAACTTATTTTTTCACAAATATTGTGAATTGAGGGTGTGTTCTCAATGCTTCATGCTAATTAATTAACGTAAAGAGTCCACGTGTCCATTTCAGTTGTTTTATAATTGTTTGGACAACGTTTAATTATTTAAATGTAACTTTTACCTGAATCCGATAGAAAATCATGGTTTTTTGTAAATAATTCAACAAGTTTCATAATTTTATTGCAATTAGAACTTTTGTCATAATTTTATTCTAATTAAAACTTTTTTCAACTTCCTGTGAAGTGTTTAAACAATTTTTATTTGTTTAAATGATTTTTTCTTAAAATATCGTTAATTAATGGTATTTTATAACACCACCATCTAAGAAATCAGTATAAAAGGTCGGCGAATTAGTTTCTGTTGTATTAATTGTTTAAGCAATTGATAAATAACCGAAACTAATTCGCCAACCTTTTATGTTGATTTCTTAGGCTGTAGTGTTAAATGGTAATGTTAAAATGCTGGTAGTGGTAAAAAAGTTTTATTTTGTTGAAGTTGTAATTTAAATTTTTAAAAATCGATTTTCATCCTATTCTTTTTTGATATTTTTTACGTCGGAAATTAATTGTTATTTTGTAAACGTAGTTTAATTATGTGTAATTATTTCATCGAGGAATTAAAGGTTCGCACAAAGATGAGAAACGAAGATCGAACGAAATGAAATTCAATGTGCAAGATTATGTTCGTCAACAATCAACAACACAACCCAATTCTTGTTTCAATTTCAATTGCATTATAGCTTGAAGATTTACAATTTACGTGCCCGTCTGAAAAATCATTATATGTAATTATGCGGTGTAAATAATAATATATTATTGAGCGGCTGAAAGTAATAACGGGACAAAAAAGTGTGTGAGTAAAAATGGAACATAAATTTTTTGGAGCAAAAAGGGAACAAACAAATCTAGTCGTGTGCCAAACACACACACAGACACACACACACACACCGAGTCACTAATCCAAATAGTTTTAATACCAGTACAAGACAAATGTAAGATAAACACAAGACAAATACATATGGAATTTACTTAAATGTAATAAAACAATAAAAGTGATTAGTCATAAAAATGGTAGGTAATTAATTATGATTATAGTCGCATGGACGTGATATTTGTATTTCTTACATGCATAGGTTTTTAAAAACTTTGTGCATTTGTGCATATTTGTCTTTTATTTAGAGAAATCGTTTGAAGTCAAATTGTATTTAAAAAATGAAAAATCAAGCCCATATTTTCAAATTCGGAATAAAACATTCTTTTATTTTTAAGGAAAATTATAATTTTTAGCGATTTTCAGATTTCTTTTGGATCAGTATATAAACTGTAGAGCTGAGAAAAAACATTAAGGGAATTTGATTTATAATGACGTCACAAATTACCGACCGTTCTGTAGTTTTCAGAAATGATAAAAGATATAACGGAGCATTGATGTCAACTGCGGTATAAATTTTATTTTGTAAAATAAAAGATCCTAGGTCCTAGGAAAGTTTTTTCTTTTTGTTTTTTTCAAAATTTGATCTACTTTTTCTTTTTTCTTTCTTTTTCTTTTTGTAAAATGCATTTTGTAAAATAAAAGATCCTAGGTCCTAGGAAAGTTTTTTCTTTTTGTTTTTTTCAAAATTTTATCTACTTTTTCTTTTTTCTTTCTTTTTCTTTTTGTAAAATGCATTTTTCCAGGTGACTGGACTAAGGCATCGATGTCTCAGTTTATCATTTCCCAAAATTTCAGCTCTATATTTGCATTTCTCCAATAATAAACCCGCTAAATATGAATGAGGAACGGTTGATAATTTGTGACGTCATTATGTATCAAATGACCCTTAAGATACAATGTACCTTAAATTTCAATGGAAGTAGTGCATATTTGCTTCACAAACTTGCATCTTTAATCTAATACAGATTTTTCTAACAGTGTACGTAAATCGAGTTCAATACTGCTGATGGGAACAAAAGTATGTAAAGCGCACTTTCAATACTGACAATTCACTTAAGGGCACTTGATACATAATGACGTCACAAATTACCGACGGTTCCTTATTCATATTCAGTGGGATTCTTATTAAAGAAATGCTAATATAGCGCTGAAATTTTGGGAAATGATAAGGAATATACTGAGACAGCAATGTCTGGTAAGCTTCAGTTTTTATTTTGAAAAAAATTGTTTTGCAAAATTTAATGTTGCCTCGTAATTGGCAAGCATTTTTATTACAAAAATCTAATGCAACCTAGGTGGCGCCCTTGTGCTTTTCTAAAGTTTCTTTTTGCTTTGACAGCGTCGCACTCTCACCTCGATTATACTCAGCGATTTTCTTCGTTCGTTGTAATTACAAATACGAGTTTGCACATGTTTGTATTAGCCTTGTTTATGATAACATCGATGTGATCTTCTCTAATTAGTTGCAAATGCACCAAAAATTAGTAATAAACGAAAATATCTCAGCTCAATATGTGTAATCACGCCATCAACCACCTGGGCATCAAGGTGATCACAATCTAATTTAAAAAACAACCTTCCGCTCAATATAGAAATAAAAACGCACCAGACATCGATGCCCACATATATTCCATATTATTTTCTAAACTTTCAGCTCTATATTTGCATTTGTCTAATAATAAACCTGCTGTGTATAAAGAATTCCATATCTTTATATTCAGGGAATGTGTTACATAATGAATTCATGTTATGCCAGTGAGGGTTCTGACGCCCTTTTAAAATAGTTAAAAGTGACGAAATTGAACTTATTTTATAAAATAAAATTTTTAGCTCAGTTGACATAAATTCTCGGTTGTCTTTTATCGTTTTCTAAAATTACAAATTGATTCATTTATCACTTTAATTATAAGTCCACCGAATGTAATTTTTTAAATATGATCGCTAATTCCATTATGACGGCTATGATACAAGTTTTACCTGGTTTTGCATTCGGTAGACTTATTATTAAAATAATTAATTTATCAATCTATAGTTTTGGGAAATAATAAAATATATAACGGAGCATTGATGTCGACTGTGGTAAAAATTTTATTTTGTAAAATAAAATATCTATTTGATCATTTTAAATTATTTTAAAAGGGCGTTAGAATTGGCGTTATCTCTTTAATTATTTTTGTGATTAAATGTCATTCCTACATTAATACAAAGCACTTTTAGCAAAAAGAAAAATTTTTTACCGATAATAAGACTATTTGCCAATTTGTTCATAAAATTTGTTTATAACAATTAAATGGAATAGTAAACAAATTATTTGTAATATGTGAGTCCTATTAGTTTGTGATTTGTGATCTTTCAAAAAGTTCCGTTTTCTTGCATTTTTTTACTAAAATCAGAAAAATTGTGTTTTTTGAAAATACCTCGTTTCCTGTAGATCCTCCGATGAAGAGTCGTGAAAATAAATTAAAATAGACTCAATTCTGCGTAAATTAGGGTAACATAAAGTGTCGTAGTCCTAATAGGTCACAAATTATGACCTTGGAAAGTGGACGGCAAGTGGACGGGGCAAGTACGGCCATATTTGAACATTTTTATGCAAATTAAGTGATCAGCACTAATTGCAAGTAAATAATACATACCTTTTTATTGATAAACAATTAATTTTTTATAATAAAATCATTTAAGGGTCGTTGCCAAAAAGTTGTGAAATTTGGCTTATCGATTTTTTGAAAAAAAAATCTCAGAACTGGCTAAAGTATTTTTTTTATTAATTGTGATCCAAAATTAATAAAACGAAAATACCAATTTAAAAGATCAAGAATCATTTTTGAAGCGGGGGTAAATAATTTACATGTTAAGAAGGTTACCGAGTGGGCATTCAATAAACGCAGAAAAATAAATTTCCAAATTATTTTTAAAATATGTGGAGTGAAGGTAAAAAATTTTTCAAACATTGTAAAAATTTATTTTTTCGCACTTTATTTGACTGTGCTTCCGGATTTTCGATTATATTTTTATTTAATTAATACTTTTTAAAAATGGGTTACCGAGAATATATTATTATAAATCGTACGGTATTGCATAATTTGCGGGAGTTTTTTGAAGTTGCAAACAATAAACATGTTTCTGCTTATACGAGCACTTGCGCAGGATTAAAATTTATGAGTTTTCGATTTTTTTACATTTTTTAAAGTGATTTTTTCCAAAATTCTCACCTAAAATATGGGGGTTGCCAAGTGGACATGAAACTTTAGGGACATACTTCTAAACATTTCTAAACATCTTCAAATCTAAAATATTTATCCCTATTTATAATTTTTAGATTCTTTAACCTAATACAAATGACTCGTATGAGTATAAACCATTTTTAAAATTTTTCTGTTATTATTTCATAATTTTATTTTGTGAATCTGTACTTGGGGACAGGGTTATCGAGTTAAATTTTCACTCGACAGGTCCAAGTGGAAATTTTGGGTCTATTTTAGTTTCCCATTTCTAAACAAAGGCACCTAAAATTTTAAAACTTTACCAAAAACTACTTCGAAGTAAGTACTTTATCCTAGTGGTATTCAAAAAAATTACTTAATTAATGAAAATGTGTAAAACTGTTGGGACTTGAATTTTACAACTTTTTGGCAACGACCCTTAAACACGTGTTTTTAGTACTTTCTTTAACAAGCGTTTTTTAGTACTTTTGCGGCAAAAAAGTTATTATAATTTATTATAAATATATAATATGCCTTTTGTTATTAATGAATAATTAATTTTTTTAAAGAAAATTATTTAAACACCTGCTTTTAGTACTTTTTGGCCGTTTGTGAGTACTTATGAGGAAAAAAGTTATTATAATATATTATAAATTTACAATACGCCTTTTTTATTAATAAACAAGTAATTGTCTATAAAAATATCATAAAAAACATGTTTTTTGTACTTTTCATCCTTTTTTCAGTACTCTTGTGGCAAAAAAGGTATTCTAATTAATATTATTAATTATCATTAATTATTATTAATTAATTATTTAATTATTAATTGATTATTTAATTATTAATTAATTATTCGACATGAATTAAAAATTAATTTCGAATATGCCTCATGTTAATAATAAAATAGTAATTGTTTATAACAAAATACTTTTCTCAACAGCTTCTCTACATTTTATTATACAATTATCCTCATACAAACACTTGTAATTCGTCCTGAATGTCGCAAAATGTATTGAATAATATTTTTTGTAATTAGTGCTTCAGTAATTAATTGATTATTTAAATTCGTTATAATTATTAAAATAATTAGTACTCAGTAACTAATTAATTAATTACTAAAGTACTAATTACAAAAAAATATTATTTAATACATTTTGCGACATTCAGGACGAATCACAAATGTCTGTAGGATAATTTATAATAAAATTTAGAGAAGCTATTGAGAAAAATATTTTGTTATAAACAATGACTATTCTCTTATTAACATAAAGCAAATTCGATGTTTATTATAAATTAGAATAACTTTTTTGCCACAAAAGTTCTGAAAAAAGATTGAAAAGTACAAAAAACAGGTTTTTTTAATGATGTTGTTATCAAACATTACTTGTTTATTAATAAAAAAGGCAGATTGTAAATTCATAATATATTATAATAACTTTTTTGCCTCATAAGTACTCAAAACCCGTCAAAAAGTACTAAAAACAGGTGTTTAAATAACTTTGTTCTAAAAAATTAATTGTTTATTAATAACAAAAGGCAGATTGTAAATTTATAATATATTATAATATCTTTTTTACCTCATAAGTACTCAAAACCCGTCAAAAAGTACTAAAAACAGGTGTTTAAATAACATTGTTCTAAAAAATTAATTGTTTATTAATAACAAAAGGCATATTATATATTTATAAGAAATCATAATAACTTCTTTGCCGCAAAAGTACTGAAAAACGTTTTAAAAAGTACTAAAAACAGGAGTTTAAATGATTTTGTTATAAACAATTAATTGTTTATCAGTAAAAAAAAGTGTGTATCATTTACTTTAAATTGGTTCTAATCACTTAATTTGCATAAAAATGTTCAAATATGGCCGTACTTGCCTTGTATGGTACACTCAGGTGATTATATGTGAAAAGGGTCCACTTTCCAGGGTCGTAACTTGTGACCTATTAGAGCTAGGAAACTTTATTTTACCTCATTTTACGCAGAATTGAGTCTACTTTGATTTCTTTTCTTGACTTTTCATCAAAGAATCAACAAGAAACGAGTTATTTTCAAAAAACACAATTTTGCTGATTTTAATAAAAAGTGCAAAAAAAGGGACTTTTTGAAAGATCACAAATCAAAAACTAATAGGACTAGAAGACCCTCTTATCTTTTGATTTACGTGGAATTTTGTTTACTTCATTTTATCTTCGTGTATTACTATCGTACTTTGCCCATGGAACACCCTGTTTTGAGAAAACTCCGCCCGGGGAAAATGCCCTGAAAAATAGGTCAAAAGTAGTCTACTTTGAGAGGTTATAACTGCCAACCTACTAGAGCCAGGACTTTGTCCTTTGTGGCGAGTTAAAGATAAACATTTGAGTTTTCACTCGTCTGTTGAACATTTTTTCATAAAATCATTCGGTCAGACAGTACACACAAAGTTATAAAAAGTAGTGATTTTTCGACGAAATTCGAAAAAAGGTTTTTTTTTAAATTACTGTATCTCAAAACCTATTAGAGATAGAAGGTTCTTTTTTGTTTTTCTTAGAATTGTGTACAGTTTCTTTTTTAATTTGAACTTTGTTTTGTACAAGGCAATGGAAATGTTCCGTCCGCGCAACGTGAATTTTGAAAATTCTTTTAAAAAACAACCCCTTTGGCAATTGATCTGTTCTACAAATTTTTAGAGGTCGTTCAGGACCCCATTGAGAAGCTATTTAAAAAAAAAAAATCGCGTCTGGGAATAAGTCGGAAAAAAACTACCAGCTGTCTGGGCTAATATACATGAGAGCATTACAACTGTCATGCTTACCGATAAAAATAAATCATAAAACAAAACTATTCAAAAAAGCTATGGAAACGCAGAAACTTCAGTAATAAGGGACGGACGGAATTAATCCAACTTACTTTATTATTACAGAGTATAAGAATTTATGCGGGAGAAAATTCTACTATCTGGATTTTCAAGGCCTGAGTAGTAAGAGTCAATGTACAGTCAGACGCAGAAAATATTTAAAAGGAATGATTTTTAAATTCATTTAATTGAATCCAGATATCTTATAGTGGAAAAAATGGTACTCAATTTACACAATTCTTAAAAATTTACCAAGAAAATTACATTAAAAAATATTTATTTAAAAGATCAAATGATTTTTTAAAATATCATATTTTAATAAGGAACCATTCAGAAAATACGTGATACTCTATTTCGGATATAAATTAATATCTTTTTATGTATGGCATATAAAAAATTATGTCTGAGACGTTTTCGATAGATTTTTTTCCAATCTTTCACATGAAACTAAAAAAAATTTGAAAAATTCAAAATTTAGCCATCATTTTTGAAAATCAAAAATATTTTTGATTTTTTTTTAAGTTCGACACTTTTTTTCTTTTTTTTTTAATCTTAAAATAAAGCTTGAGTTGCTTACTTTCAGATCCTTGAACAGCAAAATGTTGTTTTTTGTTGTTTTTGAAAAATTCAATGTTAAGTAACCTGGTAAATAAAAAATTTTCCTATGCGCGAAAAAAATTCGGAAAATTTTTTGCACGTACCATTTTTTCATAACAAACAATATTATAAAAACAGAAATTAAAAAAAAATTTTTGTTAATTTTATAATTTTTTGAAAATTTTGTTTAATTTATGCGAAAGATCGGGAAAAAGTCTATCGAAAACGTTCGAGTCAAAATTTGTTATATGCCATACATAAAAAGATATTAATTTATATCCGAAATAGAGGCTCTTTGCGCAAAGTACAAAAATTTCACACCCTCTACCTCGGCGAGTTTTTGACCAAACTTATCAATCTTTTTTTTGAAGTGCCATCTAATAGGACTAAACTTTTTGCAAATTTGAGCCCGATCGGAGAAATTAATTTTTTAGGCTGGATACACTTGAGAAATGATGCCCCTTTTTTCGACATAAAAAAGCAGTGTTATAACACTAAGAAAAAAGTGTTTTTGACTCAAACAACCTTTGTTTGAATGAAATATGTTTAATTTAAACCAATTTTTTATTTGAATTTAAAAAAGTTCAAAGCAAGCAAAATTTGTTTAAAACAAGTAAATTTTTCGTTTGACACAATATTATCCAAAAATAAAAAGTTTTCAGTATTTAAATTCACTAGTTTAGTCTTAAAAGTGAAAAGAGATGACTTTCATAAATAATTAGGGGATGAAACTCTTTTTTGTTAACTTTTAGACTTAAATTTCAGCATGACAATTCAAATATAATAGTTGGGATATTTTTGTCAAATTTTTTTAATTTTAGGGATAAATTTCGGGTATTCTAAGAGGACGTAACATTTTTTGACAGCTGTCAGTTTCAAATTCTACTAATATCTAGTTGAAAATTTTAGGGATAGTGCTTATTTTGAAAATTGAGTTTTTTTCGACTTGCGTAGCAAACGACTTTTGCAAACTGCAAGTTCATTAAAGCTTCTATCAAAAAGAAATCAATCCAAAAAAGTGCAGTTCAAAACCAAACGACGTCAGATCTATTCAAATCAATCCGAACGAGTCAAGATCAATCTAAAACAATTCAGACCATTCCAAATCAAACTAGAAAAATCCAATGCAAAACCAAACCAGTCCGGACCAGTTCAAATCAAGCCGAACTAGTACAAATCAGTTCAAATCAGTCCAGATAAATAAAATTCAAGTGGTACAAGTCCAGATTATTTCTAACCAGTACATACCAATTTAAATCGATCCAAACAAATTCAGATCTGTACAATCAATTAAAAAGAGTCCAGTACAAAACCAGACGAGATCATATCTATCCAAATCAAACCGAACGAGTCCAGATCGATCTAAAACAACTCAGACGAGCCTAAATCAAACCGAAAAAATCCAATTCAAAACCAAACCAGTCCGGACCGGTTCAAATCAAGCCGAACTAGTACAAATGCAGTTCAAACCAGTCCAAATCAATAAAATTCAACTCGTACAAGTCAAAATAATTTCTAACCAGTACAAACTAGTTCTAATCGATCAAAACCAATTCAGATCTATCCAAATCAATCCGAAAAAATCCAGTTCAAAACCAAATAAGTTCAGATCTGTCTAAATAAATGCGAACTAGTCCAAATCAATCTAAAACAATTCATACGAGTCTACATTAAGCCAAAAGCAACCAATTCAAAACCAAATCAGTCCGGATCAGTTTAAATCAAACTGAGCCAGTGCAAATCAGTTCAAACCAGTCCAGCTCAATAAAATTCAACTGGTACAAGTCCAAATTATTTCTAACCAGTTCTAATCGGTCGAAAATTCATATATGTCTAAATCAATCCAAACAAGTTCAAGTCAGTTCAAAATAGTACAAAATAGTACGGATCAGTACAGATCGATGCGCGCCAGTTTACACTAGTCCGCATAATTCCGAACAAGTTGAAATCAATCCAAACAAGTCCAGATCTGTCCAAATAATTATGAACGAGTCCAGGAGAGTTTAAAACAATCTGGTCCATTTTAATAACACGGAGAGTCAAAGTCACACCCTACAGGTTTTTTACAATTTGAAATCATTCGTGTAAATTAGCGGACCGTCACCTGCAGCGGCCGCTGGTCACGATTTGCGGAAAATTCACCGAAACTCAAAGACAAAGTGCAAGGTAGACTTTCCCACTTTGTGCTAAGCTGCACCTGCCCAAGCTAATTTCACTCACTGGAATGCTTAACCATAAATTAGTCGGCGTTACTCCTCTTAACGAGCATGGATAGCACTCCAGCAGCATTAAGAAGAAGTGGCGGTGAATAATTGCATAAATTGGAGCCGGGAAGGATAAATCATTCAGCTTAGTGCGTCCTAGGTGGCTGATCGATTAATGTCTAAGAAGTACATTTTTGACCCCAATATTATAATTCATAAGGGTATTTGATTTAGCACATTTCAGAATTAAAATGGGCCCCAATTATTCGACACTCATGAATAAATTAACGATCCCTTAGCAACTAAAGTTTCGGAGTGACTTACTCACTCCAGCAGTTCCACTTTCAAGGAATAAAATATTCAATTTGTCAAGATTTTCTTATAATTTGGTACTTCTCATGAAACTTTGCTTTTTTAATTAATTAAGTTAGATTTCATTCAGGAAAAGTATCAGAAAGGCAATCTAAATTCAACTAATTGCAATATTTTATTTGATATTTAATTGACTAATTATTCTGATTTCCAACATCACAAATGGTAAGTCCAAAAAAATCAAAGTTGTACTTTATGAGGAAAAGCGTTTTTTTAGTTTAAACAATTTTTCAAATGTACTTTTAATACAATTCATTCTCGTACTCTTTTTCATTTTATTCTATCGTCGCTTTACTTTTATATACTGTCGTGTTATTTTATTTAACGCCTGCCTAGCTCGTTCGATCGAATTATTCAAATTCTACCTTTCAACGTTCAAAGTTTCCTTTTCAAATTCTACTCCTCGAAAAAAATTACATATACATTCTCAATCGTGTTTCTCACCTTAGTTCGTTTTATTTTCTTTATATTGTATTTTTTAAAGAAGGAAATGGGGTTGTTATTAGTGATGCATAACGAGAATTTTTTGGAAAAAACAAGATTTGCTCGAAACATAATCAGTTGAGACAAAACTTGATGGTGATCGAAAATCTGTAATCTCGAAGTTTTAATGTCATCTGACGATATTTTTAAAAAATTTAGAAATTCTCGTTATGCGTCTCTAGTTGTTATAATTTATATTCATAAATTTACAATACCTTTATTTTATTAAAATCAAAATTATTAAAATAGTAATGAAATTCTGCAAAGTTAATTTTTAAAAATGGATTTTTTGAGCAAGAATATTTCATTTGGTATCATCAATTTAAAATTTAATGTTTATTTAAACTTTCAGGATTTCAATCAAAACCAAATAATCATTGAAATTAGACGTACTAGCTTTCAAGTTACTGCTCAATGCTTTTCATTTCCGCATGACATAATTAAATCAAATTCAATATAGAATCATTTATCATGAAAGCGTTAATTCATGCTTCATGGAATTTAATTTAAAATCTAATTTAAAAGGAATTCCCCCAATAAAGAACCTGATATTCTTGTAAATCTTGGTATTAAAATTTTAGATCTGAAAACATTTAAATTATATTCTTATATAACATTCAATTACTGGAAATAAATCCCCAATACTCTTTAAATATTTTATTTTAATCTTGTAATTTATTTCAATCCAGACTGAGTTTAAAATATTAATAAATTCACTCAGTTACCGAGCTATTTTTATCATGGACATTTTTCGAATACCATAGAATTTTTTAAAAAGACAACCATCGACCTCGGAACACGATTTTTCTCTTTGGCCTCCATCGCTCAGGACTTTTGAGACGAGATATTTCAATTCGGCTGGCGGTTTCCCCGAGGAATTATTTAGTGGAAATTAAACCCAATAAATTATGAAAAATTAATTTCCAGGATGTAATGCTTAACTTTCATGATTACTCTGGACGATAATGAACGACGAACTGGTCCCCTGACAAATCGTGTAAATAAAGTTTTTATAGTAAAATCATATTTTTGACTGAGGTGCACCACTTTGCCTCACGTTGTCCAAATAGACCCATTCACATGTAATATAATATTGAGTTCAAATTATATTAACCATAATGTTAACTATAATGTTAACTATAATATTAACTATAGTTAAGTATAATGTTAACTATAATATTAACTATAATTAACTATTATGTTAACTATAATGTTAACTATAATGTTAACTATAATGTTAACTATAATGTTAACTATAATGTTAACTATAATGTTAACTATAATGTT